>JZLH01S0161831.1:61528-73340 GCA_001188425.1 Eucidaris tribuloides
CAAAATAAACACTCACGGTAGTTACCCTACGTTAGTATCCTCTCTGGGCCTTGTGGCGCACAATGCTGCAGTGAATTCTCTTGGTCTGCCCCGTTTTGGCAATTGATTTGGCTTGGCTCTAGGACCACCATCCCATCAGTTTAATTTATACACGTTGTTCCAAAGCGGATCGCATTCCTCCTTGATGATGTGGTGTATTTTCGTGTCATTAATAGTGAAAATAAATTGAAATTGAAATTGAAAAAAAAAGCATACTAGTTGACATAGAAATGGAAATTCCTATAGTTTTGGCACTGCAGACTATTTGTGCTTCTTTCATTTTTCTTCCCTTGTCTTCTCATTTACATCACAGGGTTCACACGAGGAAACGTATTACATCCCAAACACCCATGGACAGTCCAGCAGTTAGCTTTGTTCCTCGCTGATGAAGGTGAATATATTTAACACACTGACACAACGTTCGACAAAGCACCGGTGTTACACAGTGCATTTCATTCTAGAGTTGTTTTATCATGAGGTACGGAATTCTTCGAATATAAAAATATTGCAACCAGTAAAAGCAGAAATAATCATATATTTATGATTTTTGGCTGAAAACACAATTTGCATTGATTTTGTACACAAAATCACGTTTTTGAGCAATAATGGAGGTGATATGCATGTACGAAAAGTCGCGTAGCGTCGTAACGGTACGTCAGATTTTTGCGAAAATGGTCTTAAATGATGCTCGAGACTTGAAAGTAAAAAGCCAGCGACGTTGCAGTCAAAAAATTCCGTGCAGCAGAATAATCGCGAACTTTGTCGAGGGGGGGGGGGCATTATGCCCCCACCCCAGGATATTAGGGTTAAGGTGCAGTGACACTTTCACGGGGAAAAAGGTTTGAAAGTGGTTTTGGATTGTCTGAAAAGTACTAAACAAATTTGGGATGGTTAATCCTCCTCGGCAATTTTTGACAGGAGTCAAAATGGGTCCTCCAGGGGTCAAAATTAAATATTGGTCCAATTGATTTGGATCATGCACCAAATTACTCACCTTGTCAAGCAGAATCCAAAAAGGTATAGTTTGCTTTATGTCTGACCATCTGTTAAGCCGCAAGGACCACAAATGTTAAAAGGTTAACACACTTTCGGTCAAAGGTTTAAAGGTCAAATTGCCCAAGTTGACTGATTTTAAAATTCAAGTACATTTTTTTCTGCCATGACTAATTCAACTCACTTAAAACCAACAAAAATCAATATCAATTTTATATTTGAAATGTCAAATATACAATATTAGGATAAGATGCATCAGGATTGCATGTAAATGTTAAAGTACATCAACGTCATTTTTGAAATGTCAAGGTGAAGATGGCCTCTTTGGTGGTTTGAAATTGCTTAGTTGAATTAGTCGTGGCAGGAAACATATACTTAGAATGGAAAATCAGTCAATTTGAGCAATATAAGAATTTGACCTTTGGCCGAAAGTGTGTTGACCTTTGAACATATGTGGTCATAGCGGCTTAACGGATGGTCAGACACAAGTCAAACTATACCTTTTTGGATTCTGCTTGACAATATGAGTAATTCGGTGTATGATTCAAATAAATTGGACCATTTTTCTATATTGACCCCTGCAGGACCAATTTTGGCCCCTGCCAAAAATTTCCAACATTTTGAATAGGGTTACCTACGCCAATTTTTTATAGTACCCTTCAGACAATTCAAAACCACTTTCAAACCTTTGTCCCCGTGAAAGTGTCACGGAACCTTAACATCGTTCCTCTACTAATAATGAAAATTTTAAGAATTTATGTAGGAAAAAGAATGAATGTTTTAAAAGAATGTGTGGCAAACCTAACTGATTACCGAAAATCGCACCTAAAATTATCAAAAACCAAATGTAAATGCAAGTCATAGACTCTCAAACACAAACCTAATATCAGATAAGTTTGAAAACCTCAAAAGAATATGAATCAAATGCAAAAAAGTTGAAGAAACAGTTTTGACAAATATTATTGTAATTATTATAATTTAAAGGAATATGTATCCTAATATGCGTAAAAATACAGTTACTGGTAGAAAAAAAATCATTAACGCTTTAACGATTATTTTGGAAGTATTGGCCAAAATCTTGCCAGTAATTGTAATAGTGATAATAAAAGGTCATACCAAACATATCTGAAATGTGAATACAAATTTCACATTTATTCTGTACTTAACACTGATACTGAAAAAGTAGTGATATTGTTTCGTCGCTGATAACAATAAATTAGCAGGATATGATTGCATTATCAATAATTTTGTATTATGTAAGGGGGTCTACAAATTGTACAAGCATAGCTTCTTTGTAGGCCCCCTCGTATTTCAATTTATAATACTTTGTGGTTGTATGTATAAATATGTATTATCATTATAATGAACATGCACTATGTGGACGTTCAAGCTGTATGTATTACTTTATATAATTTCTGATTGTATTTTGCAATCAATGTATATTCATGTATTTTGTTGTTGAAATACGATATAAAACAAATCAAATCAAATCAAGTTACAAAACCAATCAATCACATTTTATGCAGAATTCTTGTGTCAAATGTTTGAAGTTATTCGAAATCATAAAGTTAGTAAAATACATACTTTTACATTAAAGACCAATATCCTTTCTTCCATGTGTCTTAAGAAAACACTTGAAATGTGTAAAAATAATAGATTATATGAATTTGTAGATAAATATGACATTCTATTCGACAAACAATTCGGCTTAGGAGAAAGTTATTTTATTTATGTTTTTGTTCGTAACAAAATGAGGCGAAAAGTATTGGATGTCTTTTAATTATAAAAAGGGCATTTGATTGCATTGATTTCTGTACTTTCACATTTGCTTTCGTTTAATGGAAAAGACTAATGCACAACATTTATATTATACCGTAACTACGTTCCGAATCTTAAACAATTCATTGTTGTCATATCGTCTTATTCGTAAAAAACTATAATGACTTCTTAACGTATTATGCTTTCACGTTCCAAAGAACTATTTCATAATTTGAGGATTGTTTACCAATTTGTGAGTCCTATATGAATAACCTAGGTGTCTGCATGTTTCATATCATAACAAATTATTACCTGTGCAAACATATTTTGACTCTATTTATCCGTAAAATGTGGACTTACGCAATAATACTGTGACTAAATTTTCATGTAGAATATTATAGAAATACTCCCTTCCTTTACAAAAAAAAATAGTTTTTACACCTTCATTATAATGGGATCAGTTGCATCAACATATAAACAGATGCAAGTCTTAACTTACTTTTGAGTACGAAACTCCTAAATCAAATAATGACTGATATTAATTGCCAATGGCCTATGGAGAAATACAATGGAAAAGTTCTTTAGCAAGTGAGAGTTTCTTGTTTGTAAACAATACGTACACATTTTTAATTAATGTTTACTCTTGAAAACACTTATTATAATTATGCCTACATTGGGTTACGTTATAACACATACATGGAAGGGTAGCAGTAATTACTGGCAACATTTGAAGAACTAAGTTACAAAAGGGACAAATTGATTTCCGTCATTTCGGAAAAGATCATTCACTTTGTCCAAGTTTGTGTACGTGCCTGTAAAAAAATATAGAGCAACACGCCATTATTATTCTTGTTTGTGTTATTATTTCAAAGTAAGATAGGTAGGTGGGCATGTGTATTAATGTTGATGACGCATTTTTTTTTTGGGGGGGGTGTAGAGATATAATTTAGCGCCTTTACTAAGTAAACTAAGCTCTTAATTTAGTGAGGATATTTGTTAGGCGTATTTCTTAACATTTATCTGAGTTATTTCCTTCATCATGCGTCCCTTTTGACTGCACACGTTTTAAACGGTCTCGGTGCTCGGGCAATCCCGATCACACCTTCAAACGATAGTGGCTGAGAATCGATCGGCTTCTTGAATGTGAAACGATGGATGAGACTGGTGAAGAACAGATAGAACTCCATGCGAGCGAGCTGTTCGCCCAAACATGATCGTCGACCTGTACATTGATAAACACAAAGAATATTGCGTGCTTATTAAAGATTGTGTTAGGGATATGCAAGTCCATTACTTCCCTTCATTATCAATACCAAACGGTAGTTTAGTTCTTACAAATGGTGTGTTGAAAGTCTGAGATCCATACGTCATGTAATTTGTTTGTTTTATGAAGAAAAAAATAATAACGACATAGTTAAACAAAATATTGTCTTTCTGTTGAGTTTCAATTTTGCTCAAAATGCGTAATCGCGTTACTGTGCACCGTAGCAATACGAGCGCAGCCCTCTGATTGGTTAACGGCTATCCCCTGCGCGACCTTTGGCTAACGCCTGATGGACCATCTTTGGAACGACGTGCACGTTTGACGTCGCGGATTTTTTTCTTATTTGCTCCTGAGCAAATGGAAAAAGGATGAAGTTTAACCGTCGAGATTTTAACCAAAACTCAATATTTTACCCCAAATCTCTATGAGAGTGTTTATTTATATTAATCTTCACATTGGATGTGATTTCAGGCTGATTTGATTCATATAGATGTTTTTGACGTGCAAATCAATAACATAATCTCTAAAAACAGAAATAATAAAAATTGCGTTATAACGGTCTTGTGCATTTTGTAACGTTAGTACAATGAAATGTGTATCATGAAGAGTGCCCACGCGCGGAATACAAGAAATGTGATTTTTGTGATGTGTGCAAGTTTCCGTAATAAAATATTTCAATGAGAAGCACGTGTAAAAGGAAAATGACAAATGTGGTTCTACGGGTGGGGGGGGGGGGGCGGGGGGCTTGCTGGCATGACCCCCCCCTGAAAAAATTGAACGAAAATGTTAAATGAAAATGATTAAAATAAACATCCAATTGTGGCATTTGCTGAAAATGACCCCCCCCCCCCCCCTCTGCTGAGCGACTTTCGACGACTGAGCTGACCGTAAATAATTTTGGACCTCGGATTTGCCCGTAGATGAAGCCCCCAGTAGGGCACTAAAGTTTCTATTCTAGAACCGCGCCTGATAGAATGGTTGTGTTTCTATACAGGTGGTCGCTAGGGAAAACTTATTTTAAAGTGATAGGCTAACGTTGTGGAGCTTCAATTTAAAGAATTGTCAAACTTTGATATCTGAGCTACATAGTAGTGTTCAAATGGACAAAATAAACACCCTATAATACAAAAGTTTGGAAAGTTACACTGCCAATGGCAAGTTATACACGAATAAACAATAAAACTCGGGCGAGTTTTATTAACCTAACTTTACACACAGTAAGTCTATGAGAGGAAATGGGCAAGTGAATCTGGTCACTGTTTTAAAGCACTAAATAATCATTTTGAAATACATTTTTTTTTCAGGGCTTCATTTTTAGACCTTATCAAAGACACTGGTAGCATGGGGAATCATGTAGTCAATAGAATCATGCGGCTCAGATGTTTTAACTGTGGTAAATGTTAGCCAATACCTTTAACCAACGTACTGATGCTAAAAACACATTTTCAGGAAAAGTGGATTTAGTGCCCTTTGCTTGCAAGCTTTTCGAATACTGCTTACCAGTGCTAAACGGAATCAATTCATCTGGACGAATTAGTTGTCCGTCGCCATTCAAGTATCGCTCAGGATCAAACTTCAGCGGGTCTTTCCATAATGTCGGATCCTGGGCCACCTTGCTGAGGTTGGAAATCACCTGAGAACCCTTTGGAATGGTGAACCCATTCAACACGGTCTCCTCGGCCGCAACGTGCGGGACGCCTAGTGGTACAACATCGTTCAGTCGAAGACACTGTAAATGGAAGAAATATACACTCATGCTCATAATTATGGAATACTTAAAAAAAAAACATTTTAGAAGTTGCAATTTTTCCATGAACGGTACGTCTGGGATTAATATTTGTTCACCCCAGGTGAAACAATTATAATCTTAGTATTTCAGGAATTTTGAGCATTTTGTAGCGTCCGACTCGACACTAAAACCTGTGTTTATAAATGGTGGTGTTTTTGTTGTTGTTGAGTCACGTGGTGGTTACGCGCGTTATTAGAATTGTAACATACACTATTCTGATGTTAATTTAGTGATAAATGGCATTAGATCAAAATTTATCAGTTTTCTGTGTTTTTTTTAATTACTTTAATTAAATATTTTTTCATGATTTTTTGTGGGTTTTTAAAAAAATAAATATAAAATTGTTATTGCGCTCAAACGTATTTTAGTTTTTACTTTAGTCATCTCATGAAATCCAAAAATTGTTCCAAATACTGCTTTTTTTCTAAATAAACACTTGTCTTGAAAATTTTGGAAGATATAGGAGAAAGAACTTAAGTATCAACAAAATATTCCATAATTATGAGCAGGAGTGTACACACATGAAACAACACACACAAACACGCGCGGGCGCGCACATACAAACACACATACACATACCGACAACAACATTGCGGAGGTGTTCCTGTATGTGCAGTGTGGGTGTTCCATAATAGGTATAAAAACACACAGTAAGTGCATGATTTTAACCCCCACAATGTAAGCTCATCCTAAACAACACCCACAATGTTACGCTCTGCAGCCCGCAACATACAATAGACACACCAACACACATTATGGGAGTGAAAAAAAAAACGGTTCACTGTAAAGTTGGGTTATTGATGTTGCACGTCAAAAACATTATATGAATCAAATCAGCTGAAATTAATCATATCCAATGTGAAGATTAATAATAAATAAACACCCTCTCATAGAGATTGGTAAAATATTGAGTTTTGGTTAAAATCTGGACGGTTAAACTTCATCCTTTTTTTTTTCCATTTGCTCAGGAGCAATTTAAAAAATCCGCGACGTCAAACGTGCACGGTGCCGTTCCATAAATGGTCCATCAGCCATTAGCCAATAATGTCGCGCAGGGATAAAGGCCGATTGACGCAATCAAAGCGCTCCGCTCGTCTTGGCACGGGTGCACAGTAACCGCAATCACAATTTGAGCAAAATTGAAACTCACAGAAAGAACAAATTCTGGTAATTTCGTTATAGTTTTCTCATAAAATACAAATTCATGACGTATGGATCATCAGAATTTCAACACATGCCGCATTTTGTAAGTAGCTAAACTACGCGTTGTATTGAATAATGATGGGAGTAATGGACTTGGCAAATCCTGACCCAATCCTTTAAGCATGCCACTAGTGTTGTTTTAACCGCATTTTAATTCTGGGGTACCCCAAACAATGCCGAATAGGCCCACATGTAACTCATACTTAACTCTTAACGTGCAAGAAACATATTTAATCCGCGACTTTGTGTATTTATGTGGTGTGATGTGGCGACTTCAGCACGTTAAAATTTAAACATACCCCACAATGTTACTTCCTGGCACATCACAACCACACAAGTCACACACAACGACACACACACACACACACACAGCACACACCACACAAACCCCCACACAGCCCCACTCCACACAGCAGCCCACCACCACAGGCTCGGAGCGAGCGCAACAGCACACAAGCAAGGCACACACAGCGGACCCGACACCACGCTCCGCCACGACACGGCCATCAGCCACACAACCCCACACAAAGCGCGCCCAGGCCCAACGCACCAGAGCGATAACGAGGAAGTTGATAACAAATTGTAAGGTTTCGTTTACAAAACTTATGTTAATCAAGGCTCGGCGTATTAAGAGAGGGAAGATGACGTATAAGACGTAGGCACTGAGTTGTGGTAAAGAAAATACTAAATACAATTTGGAGAATGAGGTTATTTTGTTCACCATTATGACCAGTGGCTATTTCATTATATGTGGTAGAATAAGTTTCTTGTAGTTATAGGCTACTAACCTTTCTCCATAACCCCGAACAAATCGCTGGACGCCCGGAGCTTCATCGTAACGCATTGCATGGGTGTACGGAGCTTAGGGGACGATCGGCTAACTTCGATCGCGAAGTACTACGATTACAATAAGTGAAAAGCTGGTCGAATGGAACAGTAACGGTCCGAGTGAACATCGCCGTCTGTGGTAACGGGAAGTTCAGATGATCGAGGCTAACTTCGGAAACGCGAAGATTCTCTGCGATTGCGATAAATGGAAAACGAAAAATGGAGGTGGAGGTATGAGTGACTTGACTATCCAGTAAGCATCGGCCTCGGGTGTACGCAGGTTCGGACGAATCGGCTAGCTCGAGCCGGATTGGCGACGCGACCGAAAGTTGATCGAGCTTTTTCCTGACCCGGAGGTCATGGATGCAGAGATATCTCCATCATGGCTAGCATTCACTGACCGATCGGCAAGGTGGTTGTCGTGGTCCTCCGTCCCAGCAAAGATGAGGTCGACGATCGGCTAACTAAACTTTGGTTCTTTGAAAGCGTGGAATTTGTCGCTCTAGGAAGTAGAAGTATAAATGAGATGGCGACAATCGCTCGCGCGCGATGGCAGAATGTCGTTAGAGCTCAAAAAGGTGTGGCATGGCAGATATTGTCGTACAGCTTAACGTGTTCTAAGGAGAAGTGTCGTTAACACTACGATTGCCTTTACTTGACAAAAAAAACTATGGTCCATAGTTCTGCCTAACAGGTGGAACTTATAAAAAGGAGCCTAAAAATTCAGCGGAATAGCTTTTGATTTCATGGTGAAAATAAAGGCCAGCTGGTCTGTAACATTATCACAATTTACTGTTTAATGAGAATATTCTGTTTTCAGGCACAGTTCGCTGACGACGGCGACCAGTTCTGCGCATGGCACATCTTGTTTGCTCTAACGCATTCTGCCATGGCGCACAGGCAGAGACGCGACGGAAATAATGTAGCTTTTGAAGTGTAATTGCGGCTTGCAAAGTCATACAGATTGTGCGTTTTCTTACTGTCTACAAATAATTGAATGTATGTGAAAATATCCACGCTTGAGCAAGTGAATTTCAGAAAAGCAGATGATTAGAGGTGAATTTGGCAGTAAAAATGGGTGATGTCATTGTGTACTCATCTTTTGTGAGTGAGCTCACGAGAGCTGTCACCTCGAATCGCATTGAGTGATCCCTGGGTCACCCAAAAATGAGTGAGAACACACATTTCACTTAAACATATCGCTCCAAATTCACTCTAAATCTTCACCTTTTCTGAAATTCGAGCTGTCCTAGAGAGTAAATATTCTTCACTCATTATTTTTTAGAGAGTACAGTCTAAAATATGGCTCCCATGAAACACTAACAAAGGCTTACACGTTACGATCAGGGTGAATATGCTGACTGTCACCATGGAAACCCTGGATACAAGGTCCGCACATGTAAGGTAACATAAAGCATAGAAAAAAAATACTTCGGGGAAAAATATAAATGTTTGCATCCTTGTGAAGGGTCATGGAAACATTTGATTTTTTTTTTTAGGACATTTCACTGTTCATATTTTGTATGCCATAATTAACTCGGTATTTGGCAGCTTTCCTTGGTTTTTTGATTGGTGCGACATTATCGGGGTATCATGGAACGATGTAAATCTTCCGCATTAATTTAGGCTCACCTCGAAAAGGCCTGACTTTAGAATCGGTAACTTAAACGTACTCACATATCTTTGAAGATGGACAAGAGTTCTATTACAGCCAATTTCTCAAGCCTGAATGTGATTGTGAGGATAAAAGGTATGGGCATAGGCCAATACATTAAACTGAAATAAATCAAGCACAAAAAGCGCAGCTCAAAGCAAGCGCACGTACACATTAGCTTCAGATAATTTCTCTCAGGGTAGACCTGTCAATAAAAATCTCGGGGGTTGGTCTCGGGATCAAAATCAGGGTTTTATGGAGAGCATCCTTTAGTCTTCTCTCCGAAAAGGAACTTGCAATATGGCAGCCATATTGGCTCCAAGACGCACGGGAATGGGCAAATGAAGCATGGGCTCAGGCCTGGGATTTGAAGAAGAAAGCTAGAGCGCCGCGCGGCCTGCCAAGCCGACTTAGAGGTTCTCGGCAACTCAGACAAATCCTCAAGATCTGCAGAAGAAAAAAAAGTGGAATTGTAGCAGTTGCGTCCGCAGAAGAACAATAAAAAACAGAACGCGTCTAAACCAAGGCTTATTGTGCGATCTGTGGAGCGAAAGTTGTTAAAAAATAAGTTCTACGAATAAACTTTGACCTTATTGCTCTTTTAAAATGCATTAATCAAACCTATTCATGCAAGGATCTCTGAGTACCGATGATTTACGAATTCAAGTGAAAACCATTTGTTTACGCCTTTGGCTTTGGACTGGTGGCGCTCTATAGCCGTTGATAGCAGTCCTCTCTTTTTTTAATGGTGGCACAGTCGTCAAAGCATTAAAGGACGTAACAAGTGTTTTTTTCAGCTATCACTACGCGTTAAAAGTCATGGTACTCGAGAGATGTCATGCATGAATAAGTTGTGCTTATGTTTTGAATTTGAAATAGGAAAAAGGTGGGGAGTATGACAATCAAGTTTATTTTGAATGTATGCAATAATACCTGCATTGATTCCGCAAATAACCTTTTGTTTTAGAATTCTGTTTTTTTTTGCTGGACGCACTGACACGTTAACCGGTCTTAAGGCGGAGGTATTAGTTGTTGAAAGGGATGGTGGAAGAGAGAGGTGGAAATTATTTGTAATCGATGTGATGATGTGTAACTAAAGAAGATTTGTTGCCCAAAGGAATAAGAGCCATTTTCAACGCAGACATTGAGCTGCGTTAACCATTAACATTTGTCGCTCTACATTTTATGTGATAAATATATTGTTGCAACCAAAGTTCTACAAACGTACAAAAATATCTCGTGTTATTATTATATTTTGCGAGATTTGTGGGGCGTGTACAAATTGAAAAGAAGGTGGCCTTTTGCTTTTCCAAGTTACAAATGTGGACGTGCCATATTGCAACTCTCTCATGGGCAAGAGAAACGTCAGTTCTGCCGCGATTAGGGGCCAAACTATATTTTCCCAAAAGGACCTGGTTACATTAAAGTAAAAATTTTCACGTAAGTATTGGAAGAAACAATTGCATTATCTTGATAGTTTGCACTGCAGTTGATAGAAGGATCTAAAAATTTATAATACTACTTCGATTTCAGGTAACAACAGAGCCAAGTGTTTTCAGTTAGAGACAGATGTAAGCGTAAAGGCCGCTTCTGAGCATGGCGTAGCCAGATGGGGGGAGTTTGGGGTGCCACTGACCTCCGAAAGGAAATGTGATCATTGGTCAGAGAGAAGTATATCAACACATGTTTTTTTTTTTCGAGCCAGTGAATTGATGAAGATTTCGTAAATTATTGTATTTATAATCATATTTTCCATAAGCGGTTTACGAATCTATTTACATTTAAACAGAACAACCGTTATTACCCAAGTCCTTACATCGACTTACTGATAGCAAACATGAATGCGGAGAGGTTATATTGTTAAATCTGTTTCTTTGCTCATATATAAATAAATTACATCTATGTATCAAATAATCACAAATTTTACCCCGTGAATCCGATATTTTTTTTCATAATTAATTTCTACCAACTGTGACTCTTCTTAACTGAGCTGAATAGCCGAGTCACATGGTAGCGGGTATGCTGTATGTATGTGGCACTAATATTTTCGTTGTAAATGTATATTATTTTTAGTAATCGCATTTCTGACGTGCCCCGAAATGATCTTTTGCTCATTACGGGCCACTGCTTCTAATGGAAAATAATAGTAGGGTTTTCCTGCCGGACACCGACGAATTATCCAGATCACGTTATCATTTTAACGAAATTCGGGGTCAGAGATAGCGTGTAATGATCCCAATATGATGAAGAATTATGTTGAAGACGCATTGTCGAAAGTTGGTGG
>JZLH01S0161831.1:94293-116634 GCA_001188425.1 Eucidaris tribuloides
TTACCACAGTTTCTGGCACGTACGAAAAATGTGTCTTGCACATCTTCACTCCACGACCAATGTGTGTGCCAAATTTTAAGAGCACTGGTCAAAAACTGAGTAATTAGTTCGAACCGCAAAATTTTTCCTGATTTTTGCCATAATATGCCGTTACCGACACATGCAAAAATTAGTTTTGCACATCTCTATCCCAAGACCAATTTGTGAGCCAGATTTTACGAGCATTGGTCAAAAACTGAGGAAGAAATTCGATCCGCAAGATTTGCAGCAAACCGATCGTACGCTGATTCCTATATACCTCCTTCAAACTTCGTTTGGCGGTGGTATATCAAATGCATTGTCTGAAGACTTCTGCGTGCAAATTTAATGCACTTTGGGTGGTTTCCAGTATTGTAGTCGAGTATTTTTTCCCGAGTACAAGCGCTCCTTATTCCGAGTACAACCCGAATATTTTATCATGACTGATACTTGAAATTTCCCAGTATTTTCCGGGTATATCACAGTATTTCACGCCCGGTGTACAGGTACTTCCTCTGGAAATTGCCAGTCCTGCCCTTTTCACCCCCTCCTCGCCTTTCCCCCCTCCTCGCCCATTCAGCATAATTGCCGTAGTTTCTTCTCTATCCAATTCATATTCTACAGTAGAGCCAGGCTCATATTACACGCCGTTTCACCATTTACTGTCTAGCTATATTTTTTTCATCCATCTGTCATTCTCATTGGCTACCCAGTGGGGCCTGGTAGCCTCATGTTAGAGCTCCTGTGAATAAAGACCGGCTGGGCGTACCCCTTGAATTCTCGGGGAACGGAGCGGCAAAAGGCTACCGGGCCTTACCAGGACGGAGCTGGGGTTTGTGATGGGTGGTGCAGGTACTTTCGGACTCTTATCTTTTTTTTTGTTGTGAATTATCTTTATTATTATGATATATGTTATTTGTTTTGGATTTGTGAAGATGACGGACACGATAAAAGAAACATTTAATTCAATTTGTTGATAGCAAGAATTATATTCTTGATATAAAAAAAATCGATATCCAGAATTATTATGTTCATATATCTTTGAATTTTTAAGACACGGGCAAACATTGTGGAGTTTCAATAAAAAAAGAATGGTCCAACTATGACATGTGAGCAGCACAGTAGTGTTCAAATAGACATATAAACCCCCTAGAATACAAAAGTTTGGAAAGTTATGCTGCCCCTGGCAAAATATGCATAAATAAACAATTTGCACTCTGGTGGAGGATAAAATAGCCTAGGTCTTTAAAACAGTAAATTTCTAGGATGAAATGGGCATCCGGAATGGAACCCAGTAAATTTGAATGCTTATAGATTTTCACATTTTTAAATGTATTAAATCATTTTAAAATACAATTGTTTTCAAGGCTTCAGTTTTAAACCTTGTAAAAGACACGAAGAGTATGGATGATTATATAGCTCACAGTTTTTTTTTTCCAACTGTGGTCAGTTTTAGTTTGTAAAGTAAACAGGTAAATAATACAATAGTAATACCTGGTGAATAGATGGAAATACGACTTTGTGGAGGAGTCGTGGTTTAGTGGATAAGACAAAGGTTTCTCGACCTAGAGATCCCAGGTTCGAATCCTGTTGCGGTACCTGTGTCCTTGGGTGAGGCACTTCATCCCCTCACCATCCAGGAGTACAAATTGGTACCTGAGAGGAAGAGAAATTCTATTAGAGGCAAAATTGGCAAGATACGAATGAATAAACAATAAGTACTCGGGGCGAGTAAAACAATAGCCTAGATCCAAACGGCAGGAAATGGGCAGGTGAATCCGGTCAACTTACGATTTTCACTTTTTTTAAAGCGCTAAATAATAATTTTGAAATGCAAGTTTTTTCAGGACATAATTTTCTAGACCTTACCAAAGACACTTGGAGCATGGAGGATTATGTAGCTCACATTTTTTTGTATTGTGTTTCATGTTAGCCAATGGCTTTAACATTTAACACATTTTTTTGATATCATGAATTCGATTACTTGATCAAGAATTACCGTTTGTTCAAAATACAAAATACTTGATATCAAGCTATGAATTTGTGATATAAAGAACTGATTTCTTGATATCAAGAAATGAATTATGGATGACAAGAAGTCGAGTTCTTAATAACAATAATTCCTTTCTTGATATCCACAAATCATGTTGTGTTGTTAACAAAATAACGACAATTCCAATATTGAGAATAGATTTCTTGATATCAAGGATTGAATTATTAATACCAAGAATGGAAAGAATTGAGTTTTTGACCTGTATAATTTCATTTTTTTAATAATGAGAATTTAACTATTGATACCAATTAAGGAATATATTAAATGTGACCCGACACCACGATACTCTGATAAAGTTGCACGACCCAAAGGTAAGGAAAGTGCCAATATCGTAATTGTGATATTAAGTATAAAAGTGAAGTGGTGTAACAAATCAAAAGGTGTAGGTTGTTCACATGTTGCAAAAGGTTTAATATTTATATATTTACCCAAACTATTTTTCTGTCTATGTTTTGTGTTTCATACACTGTACAACTTTATTAGGGTATCGTGGTGACAGGTGACAAATGCTAAAATGGCTTGCCATATGCTCTAGCCAATTTTGCCTCCAACGGGTTTTCCTTCATTTTAGGTACCCATTCGTACTCCTGTGTGGAGAGGGGTATTGTACGATGGTGTCTTCATTCAAGGACACAGATGCCTCGACGGGATTCGAACCTCGGACCTCTAGGTCTAGAAATCATTGTCTTATCTACTAAGCCACGACTCCTCCACAATGTCGTATTTTCTTCTATTTACCAATGTATTTGCATAATTTCCATTTTTTGGCAGGCAAAGCAGATGATTTGCTTTCAATGCCAAAAAATATTCACATCATTTCCAATCATGTCATTTACCTTTAGCTCATTTAACACCCTGGCCTGTCCAGAGTAAAATGATTACTACAAATGTGCATTTTCATCAAATCGGCAACAAACTGGAATAATCTATTATATAAAACGGGTAATGGGTATTAAATGATGTGTCAAAGATAAGCCTAATTAATTAACTATTCATTTCCAAATTGCTTTAAAAAGTAGCATGTTAGATAGCGAAGCTTTTCGATCTGCAACTCATCAGGTTATCACGAAGATATGAACAAATAACAAGAAGAACCAACAATTTATACTGAAAACTAAGGTTGACCTCTATTGCTAAAACAAACGCAATGCCAGGACAAATTCCTTTTTGTCTGCACAAAAGGGGATCTCTTGACTTCATAAACGCTGCTTCTTAGTACCTGAGATGAGTCATACTCCGGGCCCTACTAACAATGGAGAACTGGTCGTCTAAATAGCTTTGAGCACGCAATGTGTTAGCAAGTAAATGCTGTCCAATGGCCAGTGGCGTACCGTGGGTCAGCTCATTGGGGGGGGGGGGGCACCCAGTCGCTCAGCCGAAATTGCATTTTGAGATGGTGGATTTTATCTAAGCGTGCGATAGGGGCGGGGATAGGGGTACCCCTGTCAATTGTTTGTTTGTTTGTTTGTTTGTTTTTTGCTATATTTGCGTTAAAATGTATTCAAAAAAATCGTCGTATTAGTGTATAGGCTTATTTTATAGTGAATATATGTTAGTATGTACTCATTAGTGGTGAAAATGCAATTCCGCGAGCGAGCGTAGCGAGCGAGCGGTTTGGAAAACTTCGAAATTCTATGATGAAAAATGCGTTTTGCAGGCCCCTAGCCAGGATACAAATATTTCAAAGCAGGGGGTGCGTATAAGTGAAAAAAGGACCTATATGACAGGGGGAAGGGCTGATCATCCTAAGGGGTTCCAAGGGCCCACCTTATAGAATTCCAAGTGGGGTCCCCGTCCCGGATAGGAGTAAGGCTCCTGAAGCTCTCGGATTTAAACATTTTATGTCATTAGTGGTGAAAAGGCAATTTCGCGAGCGAGCGTAGCGAGCGAGCGGTTTGTAACATTTTGAAAATCCAAGAAGAAAAATGCGTTTTGCAGGCCCGTAGCCATTTCAAAGGAGGGGGTGAGTATAAGTCAATAAAATGGATGACAGGGGGAAGGGCTGACCATCCTAATGGATGGGGTCCAGTCCTAGGTTGGGGTCAGGAGGTTCCGCCCCCTGACGCTCACGGCTTCTAGCAGTTTCATACGGATATTTTGTCACTCTGCCAACACGATTTTTTTTTTAAAATGGACTGTCAACAATAACTAAATAGCCCCATTTTTTCAAAATTGTTATTTCATTTAAATGTATGAATTTAGTAGTCTGAATGCTAATAGCAGTTTATTTTTCAAACGTGGGTGATGATTTGTCGGGGGTCAGGGGGCGGAGCCCCCTGTCGAGCATGAGTTCGATCAGTTTGTACTAAGGCTTATTCTGACTTTAGATAACAACTTTGTTTTTTATAGATGGCACAGGCTACAGTCCACCTGCTTACGAACTACTTGGCACTTCCATAGTATAATTTTTTTATTATGAACTGCTGATACCAGGTGACTTTCAAAACATGGTGGTAACATATCGGGGGTCAGGGGGCGGAGCCCCCTGAAGCTCATGTGTTCTAGCGGTTTTATGAGACTATTTTGACCCCTGTCATCACTGTTTCGTGAAATTTAGGGCCTACATTCAAAAATAATCAAAACCGTCCGATAGAAATACGTTCTTTTGAACGCACCCCTCTCCCCCCGGTACGGTCCTAGTAATTCGAAATAATTCATACTGCCTTGTGCAAAAACATAATTTAATAATGCAAGTGTTTATTCAGGTCATGTAACCCCTTCATCCGATATGAATTAGATGCGTTACGGCATTCAGTGGCGAAACTGAATTTTACAGGACTGCATAATGGTGCACACGCAAAAGGTGTGTCACGTGGGTGATGAATTTTGGAGGAAAAAATTCTGCACAAAATTGTTTGATTTTGATAGGGTGTATCTGAAATATTGCCTGCGCTAACATTGGTTAATAATAGAAGCAATTCTCCCAGTTCTACGAGCGACAGATTTTGAAGGGGAAAATGATTCCACGGGAGGGGGAAGGGGATATTCTCAGTCTAACACGATGAATGATATGGGAACGCCTGAATATCCACATTGATGCACAAACCTATACTACCACTTTTAATAGGTTCAAAAGAACGTGCTTACTCTCAAAATTAATATTAAAATTTGCTCAGTCGACTTGCGCCTGCATGTTACATCCAGCGGAGTTTATGCATTTCATGGCTAGAACCAGAACCAGAACAAATACAATAAAAATAAACATTTGCAAGTAAAGGTTAAAAACGAGGACTTTCGCTGAATGTCTATTTCAAAAGGTGCACTATAAGTACAATTTCTAGTTCGCCTCAGTTTTCTTTTCTTTTTCTTCCTTTTCTTTTGTTCCTTCTTTTTTTTTCTTGCTGGCCGATTGGGGGGGGGGGCACGTGCCCCCGTAGTTACGCCACTGGTGACACTGAATTCAAAAGGTGTGCCCCGTGATTGATGAGTTTGGAGGAGGAATTTCTTCGCAAATTGTTTGATTTTGATAAGTGTATTTGTAATATTTGCTCAGCTATCGCTGGTTTAAAGTAAGTTACATCAGTAATCCTGCGAGCGAGCGTTTTTGAAAGCGAAGATAATTCCTTTAGAAGAGAAGAAGAAGTTTTGTATTTCAAAACATGTCAACGATTAAATAACAAAGCAATCCATCAACGCTAGAAATACTCTCGTCAAAGATTTAAAACACATTATTCAGATTCATGAAACGGCCTGCAAGAGCACTGCACAAACCTTTATGAGATTAAGCCGGATTTTAAGCAGTTTTTAATAAATTTAAATAAAAAGAACAAGAACTTACCCTAGTAAGTCTATTTCAAAATGTGATTTAAGATCACTTTCTAACTCGGCTCAGTCCGCAGTTTCTTTTTCTTTCTTCTTCCATTTCCCTATTTCTTTCGTTTTTTTTTGGTAATTTTGTTTTTTGCCGGCCGATTATGGGGGCGGGGGGGGCAGCGTGCCCCCCCCTGCCCCCCCCCCGAGTTAACGACCACTGCAAGGCTGAGTCAATTTTAGTATTTGTCCGGTCTAGCCGCATCAGATCTGACTTGCAATACACGGTTAGGTTGACTCGTCATAACTAATGGTTTGCGTACAGTCAAGGGGACCATGTTGTTTGATGCGATCGCGATAACAGCCTGGGGATGTACGCCACGTACCATGGCATCGCACTCCGTGCACTCAATTGGTAAAACAACATAACCTTTGGAGGTGGGAAGATACATCCTTAATAGTTTGACGGCATGCATGTATTAGTAGAGAAACACAACACGTGTCGCAAACATGCAAAGTAGCAGTGGGACACCGCATTCTTTATCATACTAGCATACTTATCAGATACCTTTTCTCGCCAGGGAAGTTTCAGGTAGGCAGGGTATTTTGCAGGTCCTTGCGTGGGACTAGGGTTGGTTTGAGATTTGAGAGTGTTGGCTATGGTACGTGTTACAATTTGTTCAGGGTAACCATTATCAAGAAAAATGTTCCTAATGCGATTAATTTCTGGCGCAAGTTTGCACTCAGAACAGATTTTGAGTGCACAGCATACCAGATTCCTAATAAGACCTATCTTGTAAGAAGTTGTACTGTACGAGTGCCACCTAGTGTACTGTCGTGTGAATGTGGGTTTACGATAGACAGATGTGAGAAATTTGCCTTCACTTCTCTCTACCAGAAGATCAAGAAAAGGGAGGGAACCAAATTGCTCAGTTTCCATGTAAATTTGAGCGCGGAGTGAAGCTGATTGAGTAGGATGAGAAACTGCTCCCTTGCTGCAGTACTGTCGAAAATTGCAAATGTGTCAACAAACCGAAAGTACACGCGGGGGGCTACTCCTAATTCAGAGGCGTCTCGTAGGAGACACTGTCCATAGAACCCAACGAAAATGTTGGCAAGAGCGGGGCCTAGTGAGGATCCCATAGCAACACCATCTACCTGTGAATACATAACATCATCAAAACTGAACTCGACTGCGCGTGTTGCCAGGTTCATAAGATCAATGAAAACGGATTCAAGCAATGGGGGCGGCTCTAAGTTACTATGGTAGAGAAGGGACGCACAGATGTCAATGGTTTCTTTCAAAGGGACGTTTGTGAACAGACTAGTTATCAAAGGAGCACATAGTGCTGCCACCATGGTCATATCGAACGTCATGAATGTGTTCGGCAAATGTAAAAGAGTCACTTACCGTGTGTGTGGATAGATCATCTAAGATGGGTTGAAGCAGCTCACTAAGCTACTTGGCGAGCTCATGTTGAACGAAACCTACCATTTGCAGTAGTGCTAATCCAAAACCAAATCCAAAACTGCCTATATCCAAACAGGATATCTTGAAAATGTAGTTATGTTGTATCGTTGCATGCACCTTATAACAGTGTGTTTGAAATGTTCTTTTTCAAACACACCCTTCCATAGCTGAACCGTGCCCCCCCCCCGCCTTCTCCACACAATATTCAGAATCGACAGATCAATATCGACTAGACGTCTAATGAGGTCTATTGCTTACGTTTAGGAAATTAGTGTGACGATACATTCTACGAAAGTCAGTTCTATTTTTGGAAAGTATAACATGTTGACTAGAAGCATGCACAACAACAGAATACGAATAATAATGCTCATGCCTTTATTTTACATGCCATAGAGATTTCTATAAAAAGAGGTTTTAACGGTGTTTTCGATATAAGCGATTTCTATATCTAGTGGAATCTCTAAACCAATTTCAGCATAGAGCTTAGCGTTATTCAGGAAATGCGCAAATGTAATGGTATTTAAGAGGGCCTTAAAAGTGGCAGCTATGACACTGAAATGAATGGAAATGCCTCTCTTTTGCCTGGATACTGTGGCTTTATCTTTTGAGATTGAAATATGATGAAGTGACGAAATTTCTGACTTTCACCTTACTAGGCCTACATCACTCGCGATAAGATTAAAGGTAAATTACATAATTAGGAGTACTGTAATCCTCAACTTTGGGTACAAACTATTCTAGAATCAGGTAAACTATGCAAGGATTCTACTGTGAAAAAATGCTGTAGTCAAAAGTTGATTCATTTTAAATTAATGTCCATCAGTATTCCTTGTAACAGACAAACTTGTAGTGTAGCCTTCTACGGGGATTAAATCTATCGTGTACGATAAAATTCAACTGCTGGCCTATTCATGCTTGATTCTCCTGATGTAAACAAAATCAAGACAAATCCATCAAGCCAGGAGATCCACTACAATAAGTGTATCCATTTGGTTTATCTTTCAACCAGTTTAGTCCTAAAGCCATGTTTGCATTTTCCCTCAATTGTTCACTGAGCTTTAACACTGTTCCACTTATTGATTTTTGTATACGTACTTTCCCGGCATAAAGATTTGGATTTCTTAAAAACAAAGTTTTCTGTTGTTTTCAACTACTCCCATCCGTACTCGTGTGGTATTTTTAGACCACCTTCTGTTCATGCATAAGTGGTTAAAAGATTATGTTATTGATTTGCACGTCAAAAAACATCTATATGAATCAAATCAGCTGAAATCACATCCAATGTGAAGATTAATATAAATAAACACCTCTCATAGAGACTTGGGGTAAAATATTGAGTTTTGGTTAAAATCTGGACGGTTAAACTTCATCCTTTTTCCTTTTGCTCAGGAGCAAATTTTAAAAAATCCGCGACGTCAAACGTGCACGTGCCGTTCCAAAATGGTCCGATCAGCCATTACCCAACGGTCGCGCAGAGGATAGCCGATTGACCAATCAGAGCGATCCGCTCCGTCCCTTGCATCGGACACCAGTAAACGCGATTCGCATTTGAGGCAAGCATTGAAACCTCACAGAAAGAACAATCATCTGGTAACATGTCGTTATTAGATTTTCTTCTACATAAAAGCAGACAAATTTCATGACGTCTGGATGTCAAGACTTCTCAAACACGCCATTTGCTAAGTAGACTAAACTACCGTTGGTATTGGATAAGAAGGAATGTAATTGACTATGGCAAATTCCCTAACCCAAATTCATTTAAGAAGCAGTTGATGAGAAGAATCAGAGTTGTCAGTTTGGCGGCTGTTTTACCCGCCAAAAATGCCAAATTTAGCGATTTGTACTTAACTTGGCGGGCAGAAAATTTAAGTGCCAGCCTAACGGCTTTTTGGAATTTTTTGGTGGGTTTTAGGTATACATTAAATAAATAAGTATTACAGTTCAAAATAAACCAATCCATTGCCAAAACTCCTTCAAACCGCGGTACAGGCTCCAAAAGTATTGATGGGCATGTACTTCACGTGAAAAAATCTGGCTGCCCGTAAACCGCGAAGCCCTTTTTTTTTGGGGGGGGGGGGGCAGAGGTTTCAAAGGCTTTTCAACGTCATTTCTAACCATATCTTCGGCATACCCATAAAATGCACCCAATACAAATTGTGCAGTTTTTAACCCATTTGATGGGTAGTTTGGCTGATGGGATTTGGATAAAAACTGGCAACCCTAATCAGAATTGTGTTTTTCTGAAAGTACACAATTCCATTAATTTGATTTATATTTCATTTTGCTTATGAATCACCTTTTCTCCACACTTTTGTTTTCTCTTTTTCAGAACCTACGTCTTCTAGAAGTTCTCACATTGGCAAGAAACCGTATTTACAACATTGAACATGGTGCATTTGACCCATTGACGCACCTGATGAACCTGAAACTCGAGTACAACAACCTCAAGAATCTATCTGGAATTCGAAATATGCCAAGGCTTTCGTCTCTTCTATTGGATGGTAACCCGTTGAATGCCGCAGACACGCAGATGTTGCATCAACTGCCATTGCTCTTTGAGTTGTCCTTGTATCGCTGTCAACTCCGTCGTATTCATACAGTTGGAGTACATGGAATCATATTGGCGAATAATGTTATTGGGCGATTGCATTCTGGAATGTTTCAGTCCCCTACCAACATTGTCATTCTGAGGTTGGAATATAATAGGATCACTCGTATAGAGAACCTATTTAACATGACAAACTTACGTGTCTTGGATCTATCAAATAATCAAATTACGTCCCTACCTCAAAAGATTTTCCAGTCCACGCCGCTTCTGTCGGAGTTAATTCTGAGATACAATTTCATTTCACGTATCTTTACTTTTAAATCTCTTCAGTCATTGGTGACATTGGACATGGAATTTAATCGCATCCAATTTATACCAGCAGATGCTTTCGAAGGTATGACATTGTTGAGAAATTTGGTCCTAAAAAGTAATAACATCTCGTCAATTAGTAGCTTGCCCTGTTTGCCATCACTAGAATCACTGGCTTTGAATTTTAACAATATAAGAGAGGTTCAGCTTGACTTGCCTCGTCATATTAAACATCTTGAAATCATAAATTTAGATTCAAATCAGTTCCAGGCAGTGAATATATCTGGATCTCTCGCCCAAAGTTTATATCTCTCTTCATGTAACATCCATACAGTGATTTCCATCAGTCAAATGCATAATCTTCGGTACCTTGGACTAGCCAGAAATGCAATCACTTTTATTGGTAAAAGAGCACTTTTCCAGTTGCCGAAACTACGTAACTTAGTTTTGACAAATAACCGCATTGTTAAGGTTTCCAGTCTTGCTCTCCCGGCCCTTCGCTCTTTAAAATTAGCGTATAATAGACTTGATGTCCTATCTCAAGAAGATCTCGATGCATTGCCAGCTCTCTCAGATATTTCAGTCGCTGGGAACAGGCTTACCCACATTTCAAAGTTATCTCACCAGAAGATTATGCGATTAGACTTTAGCGACAACGATATCAGCACCATTGAAGATGGAGCGTTTATGGACTTACCACAGCTGAAGTTCTTAAACCTTGAAAAGAACAGAATCTCGTCAATCTCTGACATACATAGTGCCAAGCATGTGTCTCAAGTCTACTTATCCGAAAACACTATTCGAAATATATCTGTACAGGATTTAGATGAATTTCAAAGTCTGGAATTGTTAAGAAATAAAATATGTCAAATAGACATTGTGATCCCCGGTAGCCTACGCAGTATTCGGTTCAGTTACAATAACATATCGTTTATTAAGTCTACTGCATTTTCAAGTCTGCAGCCAGAACAAATCGATCTTCCCGGAAATAATCTACAATCATTGGACTTCGTTTCTCACCTAACCATCTTAAGACGATTGTACTTGAAACAGAATAGACTAACTGATATCAGAAGAAAACAATTTAGGTCTAGGGACCTATATATCGTTGATCTATCAGATAACATAATTAGCTTTATTGAGAGCGGTACTTTTGTTAACATGGTAGGTTTACAGATCTTGAATCTATCAAATAACATGATAGGCCACCTTCATGAACAGACTTTCCCGTCAGAAGCTACAATGATCTTGCTTTTAGCCAACAACAGGCTTGTGACTTTAGAAATGAACATATTTTCTGGTTCTTCACATAACATCACATCTCTTGAGATCGGAGGTAATCCAATTGTCAACATATCACGGTTCCTATTGCATAATACTCACATAATGTATGCGAGTTTGAATGGGATTTTAGATGGCAAGACCCAGGAAACGCTGGTGTTTAGAGATTTACGTATGCCTTCTTTATCATATTTGGATATAAGCGACAATTCACTTCAATCTTTATATAATATATCTTCTGCTACTTTGTCAATGTTGCTTATTGACCGTAACATGTTGAGAGTTATACCAAGAGAAAGTTTGGCTAACTGTTCTGATCTGCTGTTTTTAAAGATTAGATGGAATAAAATTACGAAACTATTTAAAGATGACTTCAGGTCGTTCCCAAAGTTGGAGGTGATAAATCTTGCTGGTAATGGTATGACTTCGATAGAGGAAGGTACGTTTGACACCATGCATTTGATAACGGAATTGCACTTAAACCAAAATAGAATTAAAGTCTTAAGTTTCGATATATTGTCTTACTTGATAATGGCGAAACCCATCATCCACTTCATAGAGAACCCATGGGACTGCACATGTAAGCTTCAATGGTTAAAAGATGAAATCGCTATGTGGGATATTTCACAAAATGTTCCGAATGTTACATGTGCATCTCCATCAAACATGAGAAACAGACGCATCACCGACTTAGAACTGAGCTGCCCCCCTACGCCATGTTCTGATGTCGAGTTCAATGAAACTCTCTTCGTATGCTCCGGTGAGTCGTTGGAGATAGCTTGTCCATTCAAATATAATGAAAACGTATCAATTAGTTGGTACGATGGAAGTGGCTACCAACTTCATCCATTTTGCTCCGAAGCCTCGACATGTGAAGGGAAATCGCGAATAATTGTCAGAAATACTGTCAATTTGCTCATTCCTGTAGCTCGATCTAACCACTCGGGAACATACACCTGTGAAGTGTTAAGTAGGGCTGGCACAATACAGGTGAACATCACCATTGTCGTCAGAGAATCGAATGAAATAGAATGTATCGACAAGAATTATCATGCTACTTCTTTGAACTGGAATGAGACTATCACGGAAGCTTGCATGGATGAGGATTCAACTGTGGAAGTATCCCGAGCAACAACCAGCACTTCTGTCTTCAACATCTTCAAATATCTTATAGTCACTGGCTGTGTCTGGTGTATTTACACATAAAAAACGCCACTTGTTCAGGGCAGGCGTGGTTTCAGAGGGAAAAGTCCTTGTTTTGACCACTGACTGATATGTAATGAGCCCAAGGGGTTAACGAAACACATTAAAAGCTTGTATGCTATGCTTTAAACTACACGAAAGAAAAACAAACAAACATGGAATTTAGTTGTTACTTGCAACTTTCTCTTTCCCTCAAACATTGAAATAAACTGTGCACGGTGGCAAAATAAAGCACGTATACCATATAATCATATTAGGCAAGATCTCTAAGTTTAATTTCTACGAAGATGATTCAGTTGATCTCAAAAACATTAATGTTATGTTTCACTTTTACAATAAAGTTAGTTGTTATAATTATATTGTTTTGTCATTTGCTACTTACTTGGGTAATGTGTTGCAAACTCTGTCTGTATAGTATGCAAATGCTGGCTTGTCTTGTCAACTTTAATGTCTCACAAGAATATCAAAGTCACAATTCACATGTTATGGCATGCAAATACGCTGTTGAACATCATGCTGTAGCTTTCAAATGAATTGTACATTGTAAATATAAAGCCGAGAACAAAGAGTTTATCACTAAAGTAAAACATTATTTACACTTTCCTGACGTACTACAACATGATCATGCTGGAGTAAAATCCAACTTACACATAATCCTTATCACAATGGACACATGATCACAGTTATGTAAAAAAGCAAATTAATCGATTATAGTGCAAAACAAATTTTACTCTTCATTGGGTAAAAGAGAAGCTCAATTATGATAAAAAATATTACTCAACTAGTATTGACAAAAACTTTACCCGATTCCGATAATGTGACCATTTAACTCAATTTTGAGTAAAATTGTATTCATTTTTTTCTTTGAGTGTACTGTCGTTATGAAAAGTCTTGACTTTATCACAAGATTTCTTGTACAGTACCCTGTCCATGGATGGCGTATCAAATGCTCGAATACATGTACTAGTATATTACGTAATTCAGTATATTATTGTGCAGTTGTGTGGTTTGTTCAGGAAGGTGGTTTGTTTCATGCTATTATGTATAAATATAATTTACTCATACAAAATGTCTATCTTGTTTGTCAACCCCCGGTGCCTAGCTATCTTGCTCTCATGAATTACTTTGTATACATGTATTACTCGGGGTCTATTATGTGCGTATTTTGTGTATACCTGAATATGATGCCTATGTAAAATTTTGATTAAGCCTTGGATCAGTCGCATTCCTCTAATAACATGATATGTACATCATGTGTTATGATTATACTTCTAGTAATCGGTCTAATCTTTCGTTTATCATTGTTTTGTTTTCCTTTCACCACTCTTTTTGTTGTCTTTTTTCGGTCACTCTACTCTTCTCCGTTCTCCCATTTTGTTTCAACCACGATATTCCAGGAACCTGCAGTTTTACAAGTTTACTTTTATGCAGGTCCCTTCATTTCTCATTACTTATCGTTACTTCAATACAAATTGACGGTTTTGGACTGTTCTATTAAGCTTATTTTCTGTTGTTTTTTTTGTATGTATTCACACGATTATAGATTATGTACATGATTGTATCTGTTTTTGTTGTTTAATTTGAGAAATGTGAAAATAAATAAATGAAATGAAAAATGAAATGTTTAAGAAATAATTTGTGTCAAATACATAACTGTGGACAGCGAGTAATGTTTGCCAATCACGATACGGCAATAATCCTCAAGTTGAATATCAACACTTTGAAATACCGGTGTAGGTAGTTTTATTTATTTCATTTTTTTTTAGAACGAAACTTAGAGTTCGCATCCTGAGCGTTTTTATCAACCAATGATTCTGAAGTTTCTCTCACCTTTCACTCGCTCGCGTATTACTTTACAATAATTAAAAAATTGCAATGTGCCAACACAACATAACCCCCCCCCCCAAGAAAAAGCCAATTTTATATTTTACGCAACATTACAAATATTATTTATAGCCCTTTCTGTTTAGTTACGACTCGCGGTCTTTCACATTCCTCGTTCCAGTTTGTGAATATTTAACTTACTAAAAAAAAAAGGAGCAAATTTTGGTGATTGAACATTTTCACATGCGCTTCTGATGTAATAATGGCGTATGAAAGTCTCGTCTCCCTGGTATAAACATCATGCTGACCATTTTTACATTGTATCAGTTCGTCAGATTTACTTTGACACTATAGAATATAAAATATGCCTACGCTGTTTAGAAATGTATGCATGGAAGTAAAACAGACACACACACACACACACACACACACACACACACACACACACACACACATACATGTATACACACAGGCACATAACTATGTACATGTACACCACTTAGTAATCATTATTAGTAATCATTTCTGACACCCCAAATTAATTTGCTCATTACGCCACTGCAACTAAATACATGACCTATATTTTTACCCCATATTGTGGAAATGACAATACTACCTTTTTGGGTACCTTATATTTTAACATTTTGTCATCTTTTGTCGATGATAAAGGACCCAATAAACTTCATGCGATCTTGAAATTTGCCCAAAACTGATTACTGGTGGGGTTGTAACTTGGGACATGGTTTGCATAGACAATTCTGTTTATGTTCAGTAATGATATCAATTTTGATTTTATTTTTTAAGTTTATATGTAAATTTGTGTATTTTGTTATATTTGCGTTAATGTAAGCGCTTTGAGACAATTTAAAAAGTTTTATATAAATGTTGGATATTATTATTATCATTATTATTATTATTATCATTATTATTATTATTATTATTATTATTATTATTATTATTATTATTATTATTATTATATTTTATTATTATTTATTATATTATTTTATTATTGTTATTATTAGTTTATTAAATGACAAACTTAACCGCTAATTATAAACTTGCAATGGCGTGGCAAAATTGAGGAACACGTGTGTGGGCGTAGCTGTGTGCGTAGTACTTTTTTTTTTTATTTTTTTTTTTTTTTTATATATATTATATATTATATTATATTATATATATGTGGCTCGTGTGTGTGTGATGTGTGCGTTGTCTAGTGCGTGCTTTGTGTATGCAATTGTCTAGTTTGTGTGTGTCTAGGTGTGTTTGTGTGCATGTTATATATATCGTTATACCTAGTATGTGATGTAGTGATTGTGATGTGTGAGTGTGTGTGTGCATGTGTGTGTGTGTGTGTATGTGTGTGTGTGGGCGCGCGCGCGTGTGTGTGTATGTGTGTGTGTGCGCGCTCGTGTGTGTGTGTAGGTGTGTGCGTGAGTGTGTGGTTGGAGGATAGGGGTAGTCACACACATATCTTACCATTCTTGGTATAATTCATGCATTCCATGTTAATTACACTCTGTGGCCTGTTGTTCAAGTTGGGATTTTGGAAAGCCTCCCTGATCAACTTGAGTTCATTCAGCACGATGAGAGTCTGCGTTCCCAGTCGAAATGACACAATATCCCCATATCTCTCTGACCACACCCTGATCAAATCTTGTGGATTCTGTCGACTTAGTAGAAAATATTAATAAATAGATATGGTTTGCATGTAGGGTCTTCATTCTATTATTATTGTTTTAAAGGTTTACAGAAAATAACAAAATATGGATGATGATGACGACGAGTATGATACATATTTGGATGGTGGTACTGGTGGTAGTGGTGGTGGTGATTGTGATGATAATGATAGTAGTGGATGCGGTGGTAGCGATGATGAAGACGACGATGATGATGATGAGGAGGAGGAGGATGACGGCGAGGATGACGGTGATGGCGATGATGACGACATTTAAAATTTTAGTGTGGCACGCGGCCATTTCCGCCCCGGTGACCATATCTCAGCGGAAAACATGAGTAAGGACTACGGTTGCCATTGACCTAACAAGGGTTAAAGATGAGGTTAGGGGAAGTGCATGAAGTAATCGCGGGAACAATTGTCGCATGAGCCAATGGCATACATCTGATACTTCTGGCGATGATGAAGAGGGTGGGAGAGATGATAGTCAATATGATTATGACCATCATTATAATTTCATTTTATTTTAAGAAAAGGCATTTGAGATTTTTTTAGACAAGAGTTAGCATATTCAAATAGTGAAACATAAGAATGTGATTGAGCAGAGTACGAATAAATATATGAGCATCATTAAATACTTGATCATATTTAACTAGTAAGCACTAATGAAATCATATATATTTCGTCAATATAAGATCATACAATATGGCTAGAATGGACCAATTTTTGTGAGGATACTTAGTAAAATATCTTACTTATGTTACTTCTCTTCAAGTATTTCACGGTGTTTCCAAACTGAATTTAACAACATAAAGTACATTATGTACAGTGAAAATTAACGAGCTAAATCAAAGCGTAAACTTTGTAGGCCTTTCTCTAATGGACTACAATATGAAAAACAAACCGGGTGTCCCAGAAAGAAGAAAGATTCACATTAATATGGTCCCCAAATAAAAAAAGAAACGAAAATAAGTCTCGTGATTGGCTGAATGAGCTCAGTCAAAACGAAATCATACGACTTGCGATTTTTCTGGATTCATGATAATGACGTCAATTACATCATATTTCCGAATCGTACGACAAAAGTCGTATAATGGATAACCAATTACTGCGAAATCCAGTGTTCATGTCCTTTACAAAAGTGGGCAGTGATCTCTGAAGTATGAACCAGTTTCAGAGTTTTCTATGTCATATGAAAGGAGAGACTTTCAGCGTTTCGTATATTATATTTTTTTCCAACAAAATCTAAAGATTACTTTTTTGTTTTATTTGGGGGCCATTTTAAAAGTGTATCGTTGTTGTTGTTGTTGTTTTTTCTGGGACACTCAAGTAGGTGACCATACGGCCTAAAACCACCACCACAAACAACAGAACATGTTTCGGTGAAACGGGCACTGAAAAATAGGGTAGGTATAGGTCGAGTTATTGATGTATCTGTTCCTTAACTGCAGAACCCAGGATGTAAATTCAACGCCAAGAGTGTTGCACAATACAAATACAAAAGTGTTGATTTTTCAACACCTATACTGTTAAAGCCAATGCTCTTGGGGTTTGAAATAATTCGTGTGGTGTTAAAATTTTACACCACATCTGGTATCTAATATGTTTTCCAACACCATGGGTGTTAAATTTAATACCCCAGTTCTTGCGGTAAATTGATCCACGTTAAACTGCATTCAAAAATACCAAATTTTTCCACCGGTTCTGCAAACATAATTTCCAAAGGTCCATATCACTTAAAATGTTGCCATCTAAAAATATATTCTACAGTTTGTTTGAATTTAATGAGCAGCACACTGTCGGAACAATTCTGTTTGATATAATACATAACAAGCAAGACTATGATCAAGGGCGTAGGCTGGGGGTGCACTGGGTGCACGTGCCACCCCCCCCCCCGCCCCCGCGCAGAGCCATAGGAGTTCCACCCTAATAGCAAAAGGAAAAGAAATTTGCACCTTTTTTTTGCTTTCAACGCCTGATTTTCTAAATTTTAGTTCCACCTCCCTAAGATGTGCACCTCCCAGTTCCACCTCCCTCCCCGAGATGTGCACCTCCCCATGCCCAAACCAGCTTACGCCATTGCTATGATACACACTTATAAAAATATAGTAATAAAAACATAATACAAGGGTAATTGGGTTACGCCGATATGCCCTGTTTGTAATGAGGAGGTGTTGGTGGTGGACTGTATGTCATTCGTATCGCCCCTGGGTATCCAGGGTTGCTAAGGCTGCCGTGAGGAACCTTGATTTGTAAAGGTGTATAACACCGCGGTGAATGTTGAACTTGGCTTGTTCAAAAATTACAATGTGAAACATTGCCCCCATGGATCTGAACGTGATGGTACTGTTGCTGTTTGCATTAGTTGCTGTGGTAAATGGGATACTGGAGGTCCGATTAGAGGCGGCGCTATAGGCTACAATCTTGTGAGGACAGGGACCTGATCTCGGAAACTACTAGTGACCACCCCCCCCCCCCAAGAAAAGAGTTTCAGATGCAATGCAGTAGGAAATATTGTCACATGACTAGATCAAGCGGAGAACCTGGCTTAGGGCTAACCAGGACGAACAGCAAGATCGCTATGGGGATGTGACAGTATATCAGATGCACTGGCAATCTATGAGAAGAATTTATTCCAAACAGCCCCCCCCGCCAATTGAGCCATAAGATTTAACCCAGCGCGACTGCACTCCCGTGGCGCTGTTCGTAACCAAATAAGCAAATATTGGAATGTATGTATCCGTCCACGTTATAATGGTCAATATCGAACCATATCCTGGCAGATTTAACAATCAAATCGTTATTATGACGATGATATAGTTCAATTTTAACCAAGTTACTTAATAAGACTCTAACCCACGATACTAACGGCTAATTGGTTATCGGACAAGTGAAAGATAATGAAAAAGTATGAGGTTGAATTCAATATTTACGCAAAAGATGGTAAAACTCCTAAAACCGGCCATCCGTTGGGACCTGGTGGTAGATTTTCACGCTTCGCTGTGAGATGTTTGTAGATCCAAGCAATGACAGGCAACAGGATCAGTACGAGGAAGACGGATGAAACTTCCATGATGTATTGCTAGTTGAAATAGTTTTAATTCGCCAAGGTAATGTGAAACGAAAAGAACGCACGTGTACGATCCATACGCCCCTCTGTTCAATCCGCAGTATTAATGACCCGTCGTAATGACACGGTTCATGTGTTTGCACGTACTCAATGTTCACTGGGCTGCGATCATATTTTTGTTATCATGTCAGTATAGATATGCACTATTATGTCTGCTGTCTGCATTGGAAATATGGGCGTGAAGTTCAAGTTTCATTGATTTGTTCTGTTAACATTAATTATAATACAAACAGAACAAAACATAGTCACTTACCAGATAGATGTCAAAAGGTACAAGCTATTACGTGCATGGAGACCAGAATATTAGCATGCATTATCATTCTGCGTGTTTTACGATAAGTATGCCATTACTTTTATTAGGTAGTTGCATTTCTGGTGTGTGAATTGGGTGTGCAACTTGATAAAGACTAATGTACGAGGATAGGCTGCGCAGTTAATAGGCAGACTATGAAAAATATGCTATGGCAATAAAACTAGTCTGCCATTCAGTCCACAATCTCTTCTAATGCTGACTGCATTGTTTCTTTTAATAAATTTTCTGTTGATTTTGTGTTAAAGTGATTTTACATTGGCAGTTGAAGTATGTGAAAATTGCCATTTTCAGCAAATTTTTGACGGCAAAGAATTCCTTTCCTACATGGGTCACCGTTTTCAGGACTTGAAAAGCCGAAGGTTCCCCCCAATATGGTAACCACTTTTGAAACTACAACATCATAACGTTATTGACTTATTATGTGGCCGGAGAGATAGGAAAATTACGGTCCTATGAAGAGACTGGAAAGAGCCCATAAAGATGACCACTCGAAAAGCAAGTCTCTTGTGAGCAAGCAAACAGTTTATTCAATAGCACATGAGCTGAACACGTAAAGTTTTTACTCGGTACTCGGCCTAATGTAACCCAAACATGTATATGCCGTATTGAGGACGTTGCCGCCATATCTTGACGTTTGCAAAATTTTCGTGAGTGTCCGATTAAATGGAATAGAAAGATGAAGCCGGTCGGAAATGGAATAATTAGTTTTATTTTTTTACTGAAAAATTGAAAGAAAAAAACGATTTGAAAATTGTTGTATTTAGGAAACATCGTCCTCTCGTTTTCTGTTCACGTGTTAATTTTTCATTGCATGAGATCCTACCCTCTCAAATATCATTTGCAATTTCATTTGATTGCATATTATATTGTAATAATATTGCAATCAAATCGAACGGTAATCGATCTATATCGAGCATGAGTAACATAGGATTGATGTTACACCAATTATTGTTCCCCACAAAGAAATCATGCGACCCAATTACCTGATTTATTTCCTATCAGTGCAAATGTCGCCCTCTGTTGATATAACCATACCTGAGCGAAATCCCCGCATTCAGTACAAACCAATAATACATACTGGGGTGCACAATTGCAATTAAAACAACAACAACAAACAAACAAACAAACAAACTGTGCCTGAGTGTGTATGCCTATGTTCATATCTGTGTCTTTATGTTTTTTTTTGGGGGGGGGTGGGGGCTGTGTGATTATGTTCTGTATTTTGTCAATGGTTTGGATAATATGCATTTGCATTACAGCTATGTAGTATAGTAACATTTACATAATTATGAAGCAAATTCCCTCTTGAAGATCAATAAGTGATCACAAATGATGTTAAATAACCTAATAATATGTTGCAATACCCTTTTGTTTCAAATAGTTTGTCACAAGTTTCAATATTTCGTTTACTTTGCGAATATTCATTACGAATAAGCGTAAGGATATTGACAAAAGATTCCCTCACACACACACACACACACACACACACACACACACACACACACACACACACACACACACACACACACACACACACACACACACACACACACACACACACACACACACACACAATAGCAAATCGGAACACGTAATGAATACAAATGTAGAAGAGAGGCTTTAACCCTAAAAAGCCCAAGCTATTTTTGGCTCTCTGTGGCCCAACGGGGGGGGGGGGGCACATTGTGCCCCCCTTCTCTGAAATCTTTATTTTTTGACCAATCACTCTCAAATTTGGCACACATGCAAATCAACTCAAACTCTACAAAACGTCACCATAAAAATTTCTCAAGGTCACCACATGGGGGCGCTATTCACCATAATGTAATGAAATACATAGAAAATATGGATTTTGTTGAATATTTCAAAGTTTTCATCTTTAATATCCCTTGTATACACTCACAAGTGATTAATTTGTCTATAAATATACAAGATCACACATTTTAAGATAGAAAATAAGTATTTTGAGTGAACTTTGACTGTTTGGGGCTCATATTTTGTGTTACAATACATATAGTGGGAATGTAATGCGTATATACACAAATTAATATGCACTGCTGGTTGCACTAACAAGTTAAAATAACCTGAATAAATGCATTTTTTAGCATTCTGGTACATTTTTTTGATGGAATTGCACTTTGATACATCAAATCTTGTAATCTGATAATTCAAAATTGAAAATAAAGAAAAAAAAGCAAGAAAAATGAATTTTCAATATCTTTTCATTGTTTTTATTGTTTTGGCGCCATTTTACCTTTCAAAAATAAAGAAAAACAAAAGAAGTGTATTGAATATGTTTTGAAATAGATGAAACACATGTTTCATGTCATATTTGAGTCAATAGATATGAAAAACAAGTGGCAGTAAAGTAAAAATAGAAGAAAACACTAAAAAAAATGACACACGTGACCTTCAAAATGTGGTTGCCATGGCAACACGATTTCTCGGGTAACCCTACGCTATACACCAAAATGTTCGCCATAAAATTTTAGGAAGAGTCACCAAGTTTGATCAAATTTCGACAAAAATTGTGGACGTGGCGAAAAAAAAAAATTGGTAGGGGGGCACATTGTGCCCCCCCCCCCCTTGGGCTTTTTAGGGTTAAGTAAAAGGTTATAATATTTTCTTTTATTACGTTTGCAAAGAAGAAACTATAATACTGTACATTGCACATCAAACCGCTAGTTAGAGACAACTATGTATCATGAAATAAATTTCTCTGCTATTTGATACATTTTTTACAACGTTTTACATGATACGACGACA
>JZLH01S0161831.1:122052-140815 GCA_001188425.1 Eucidaris tribuloides
GAAAAAAAAAAACAGCCAACATAATTATATTCTAATCCTGATTATAGGTTTTGGCATTTTCGTATATATTTATTGTTTTGATATTCATTTACAGTCGAATGCGTTCGAAGTTATCCAGATTTTACCTGGGCTGGCAAACTTTGAATTTTGCCATGTGCAAGACCTTCAAATCATAAAACATTATGTGCAGGCACATACAAATGAAATATTATCACTTATCATATTGGTGCAGGGTTACATAACTCATGGCCATTTTCAAAGATAAAAACATAAATATCTGGAGAGAAAAGGTTAAAGTTTGAGTCTGAATTTAAAGGTCTGAAAACCCTCCTCGAATTTTCGCAATTCGTTGCTATGTCTCTAGTTATTTATCTATTTATTTATTTATGTATGTATTTATCTATCTATCTATTTATTTAATTATGTATTTATGTATGCATGTATTTATGTATGCATTCATTTATTAACTTATCAATTGATTAATTTAATCATTCATTCGTTTATTCATTTACTTATCTAGAAATGTTTGTATTATTATTTTGTTTATTCATTCATCATTTATTTATTTATTTATTTATTTATTTACGTTCGTGATTTATTTATGTATGTAGTTATTAATTAATTTATTTATGTATGTATTTATTACTTTATTCACTACGTGTGTGATTATACTTACTTTTTATAACATAGAGTATAGGCTTGGTTAATGCTGAAAATAAAACGTAATTTTGTTTTTCTCATTATCATTTTAGTTCTTTTGATAAGCTGAAATTGCACTGCCTGAAACTCCACTTTAATAATAAATTTGACTGATTAAAAAGTGACCGGCTTCCAGTATTTCACTACTGTAATAAGAAATGTACACACTGATAATACTACATTGATTGTCTAAATAAGAAGAAGTCACAATACGCCATGCTTAACATCCTGTTTGTGATGTATGGCGTAAAAGGACAATACTCTATTAAAAAAAAAAAAAAACTATACCCAACTTTTGAAGACGTAACTTTTTGTTCACATGCAAGACATGTGTATACGACTCTCTACCAATATAAATTGAAGATTTTGTAGTTTTTTTTTTTTTTTTTTTTTTAGTATAGGGGTATTGATCCACTTTGTTATAATTCTTGCAAACAAATGAGTTGTTTTAAATCACCTTTATTGCAAGGTTTCTGACTGAAACGAATTCAACTCAATCATATACCCCACAATGAAAATTTAAAACCACATTTCGTTTGTTTGTTTGTTTGTTTTAATGGCCTGGGTATTTGGGTAATAATCCCGTTTTGGAAGATAACTCAAATGGTTATATTCCCCTTTTAAAATAAAATGTTTTGTCATTTTTACTATATAAATGGGTTTTCAACTTCTTATTCGTGTCATCTTATAAGCCACTTAGGTTGCATAGAATTTCGCAAAAAGTGCCAACATTGACGACAACTGGATGCACCCCCTTTTGGAAACGAGCAGAGTTTATTTTTTGTAAATCCACGTTTTCCTCAAAAAATGAGATTTTCTGAATCACCCGTATTGCAGTGTTCCTGAGTGAAACGAACTTGACCTAATAAAGTACCCCACAATGAGAATGTAAAACCACAATTACCATATTTATGCTTTTATCAATGATTCCCTTATGGTAATAAACAAACATGGATGGGATCCTTTTAAAAACAAAGTCATTTTTCTGGGTCATTATATTCCACTTTGTTATGGTAATTTCAATTTGATATTTTATGCCAGCTCATAAAGCTATTAAACTCTTATGGACTTTGATATACCTAATTTTTTTTCCTTTTTAAACAAGCACTTCAAACTTTATTTCGGTGGGGCTCTGCATTACCGGACAGAGCTTTGCCTGTTCGACACCCCAACATGTTTCGGGATCAATCCTCCCCGTGCGCGTACGCAGGATTTTGCCAAGGGGGTGTTCATCGGCAGCCAAATCCTACGTCTGTTATTACCTGGTCACGCCAGCCGCCGAAAACTTGCCCCCTTTTGACAAAAAGAAATTCATACATTTTCCGGGAAAGGGGATGTGGGGGTGTTTTGGGGTGTTAACACTCCCTGTTAGCAAAAGTGGGGTATTTGAGCATCCCCCCCCCCCTTTTGGCAAAAGTGGTGTGTTTGCACACCCCAAACAGCCCCCATTCCCTGCGTACGTATGCTCCTCCCCGTCATCACCTTTTCCCCTTATAATAGTAACGTCTACCAGACTTTGAACCCTCCTTCTGGCGCGAAGGTAATTGTTTTCCTGAATCTTACATTTACAGAATGACCTTGACAAATATCACTCTTCATGTAGCCGTTTCGTTCAAACTGTAACTCCACTTAATGGGGTATGTATTTGTAAGTCACTTTTGTTTACCCATTTAACAGGAGTACCCTGTTAAATGGAGAAATTTCAATGAGAAACATAAAGAATGTTTTGCTAAATTTTACCCATTTACTCCTTTAAATGTTACCCCATTATCCGAAGACCTCTGCATTTAACTGTCTGCGTGGAAATCTCAGTGGATCATTTTCGGACACTTTGCCATAAAAACGCATAACCAATAACTGATTTTAATTTCTCCACGGAAACTTGCAAAACAAAGGTGTCAGACTGACCTGTGTTTCTATTAATATATCCAGCTATCTTTATCAATAGGTGATGGAGTTCGAGATTTCCGATTTACATTGTCGCTGGCCGCTGCTATATTTCGCTGCTAAATCTAATCGACCGTCTTATGTGTGGGCGAGTGCGTTTGTTGTGAGTAACCGTAGGGATCGGCGAAATGTTGTTAAGCGGGCGAGATGCGCCGCGAGGACGGGGTAACCCTTGTGGAGGTATACGCCGTCTAGGTTTGCGCACCCTCCGTTCGTATTGCAATTCAAAATCCCTCCTTGCGCCTTCGTATACTTTATCACTTGCTATATATTTCGCTTTTAAATCCAATCAACCTTCTTATGTGTGGGCGAGGGCGTTGGTTGTGAATAGTCGTCGGGGTCAGCGAAATTTTGTTCAGCGGGCGGGATGCGCCGAGAGGACGGAGTAACCCAAGTCGAGGTACGTCGTCTGTGTTTGCGCACCCTCCGTCCGTACTGCAATTCGCCGTCCCTCCTTGCGCGTTCGTTTTCTTTGTCCTGATTCCAGCAGTAGAGAATAATTAACAGGAGACTAACGAGAACGATGCCGAAGATGATGATGGCAGAGATGGTGATAAATAGTATCAGATTGGTGTTCATCTTGGACAGTCATTTATTGTCGTCTGTGGATAATAAGAAGCGATATAAACACATTTTGTTTTTCACTGTTATGATTGTGGAGCCATGGGATATTATGACAAATATACGGGGTCAACGAGTCCGTTTAACCGACAATCTCAAAAAACGCTGAGAAAATTTGAACGTAAATTTGAGTATTTGGACCATTAAAACTACATTTGTTTGTTTGAAATCACGCACGATGTGTACAAAGAAATGATCTATATCTTTTAAGCTAATCATTTCGTGTATTTCGGTTCAAAATTGTGCAATTAACATAAACATATATGCTATGCGTATGTGCGATTATTGAAAGGAAAATGTGGGTAGTAGTAGCGGAAGAAGTAGTAAAGTAAGTAGTAGAGAATTGGTACAAGCAGTTAGACTGCAACTTTGGTTTTTTTGTAATCAGAATAACATTCCGAAAGAAAAATAGCTGTATTTTTTGCGCCATTTCATTTCAGAGGATCTCTTTTGCATGCCAAAAATATTAACATTGGGTAATGGCATTTAGACGAAAATGTCATTTGGGAACCAAATCAAAATATAGGACCTGGAACCCAAGTTTCAGTGAAATTATAGCGACCGTTAGACTCTGACTTGAATTTTTTTCTCGCGAGAAAAAAATCCTACCATAGGGCGCACATTAAACAGCTATTGTTTTTCTTTCGCATTTTTCAAATTCTAGGAAATAACTGACCCCCAAATGTCACAGACATGCCCTTCATCAATAGCCTAAGGGCATGGGTTATCTTTTCCTGGTCTGTGGGGATGTTTGCAAAATGAGATCCACTGCATTTAACTATGGGAATAGTTCCCATCACCGTCCTGTATTTCAAACTCTTCGTGTAATAGTATGACATATACAATCGTAAATTTCAAAACCATGTTCTCGTTGCAATTACTCTAGGCTAAGACCTCAAATGCATTATTTGTGAATAATTTGCCGGATATCCATTTTGCTCAAAGGCCATTTAAGGGTAGATTTTGAAATAGCATGTATGTATTTTTTTTCATTCATTTTCATTATTTATTTTATTTTTATTTTATTTTTTTGATTGATTTTTTTTTTCCACTGCACATGGAAATTGTGCCTATGGGTGAGTGAAGCACGCCAATGAATATGCCATGCGGCTCACAAAGCAAGAAAACGGTTGGCCAAATATACACCGCACGGGTATGGAATGGAATAACTTTTGTTGTGTATTCAACCATTTCTGATGTATTACATATAAGGTTGGAATGAGAAATATTATAATTTAAGTCCCAATTGCACGGGATGGACTCACAGACATTGGATTACCCTTTCGAAGAACATATTTTACAATAAAAGCACCGTGGCTGATTAAAATCATACACCGCAAAAACTGAGATACTGATTTTTACACCTGCCATGTATATTGCAAATATCGTATTATGGTATTAAATTTCTATACACCAGGACTAGTTATTTATTACCCGGCTTTTTGCAGTGAGATTTTAACTATAGCAATCGATAATGCCTGTAATAACATTCTTTTATTTTTTCGTATTTTGCCTGTAATAGCATTCTTTTAGTTTTTTTTCTTATTCAAAATATCTGTAGAAACAAAAGCGCAAGCAAATAGATAATAAAGAATACCCCCCCCCCCGCATGTAAGTTCTTTTTTTTTCGTTTGGGGGTTGTTCTTGAGATTATAATAGCTATATAAACATTATAAAATGCAGACAAAATCCCATGCAAAGACCATTATCTGTATGCTGTGTGCCTATGCAAAGGTCCCCAATACAATATACAGGGTGGCCCAGAAAGAATGCTACGAGTATGATCGCTAATTTCTTCACCATTATCGACAAAATGTCATTAATTTTTATTTCGTTGGTTAGAACATTCTTTTTTCAATAAAATTATACTAAGATCATTGATTTTGAGTAAGGCGTTTTGATTCTAGGGCCATTTTTCGGAGGCAATGCAATTTCCCAAATTTGCCATTTTTTTCAACAGCGGCGGTCATCGGGACACCTAGGAGGTAGTCTCGGCCCGGGCCGAGCCCGGGCTCGGCCCGGCCTTTTCTCACTGTAAACGCATCTCAGGCCAAAATGCGGGGCCATGCACCTTCGCTCTGTAACCCCGGCGCGCTCCCTAAATTAATCGTTTGTTTACATGCATAGCGCCACTACGACAAAATATTGAAAGGTTGCAGTTATATGCCGGGCCGAGCCCGGCACTGTAAACGCACATAATTCGAGGGCCGAGTACCGCAATTAAAGCCGGGCTCGGCCCGGCCCTGCACTGTAAACGGGGTCCTAGACATTCTGGTCTCTGGGCTTGCCATATACCAGACAAACAGCGATGACAATAGAGGGGTAGCTAGCATCGTCTTCTTTATGAAAGCGAGGGCATTCCAGACTTTCATAAAGAAGACGATGCTAGCTACATCTCCAGTGTCATCGCGGTATGTCTGGTATGGCAAGCTCAGAAGCTCAGATATCTAGGCGTTCCGATGACCGCCGCTGTTGAAAAAAATGGCAAATTTTGGAAATTACATTGCCTCCGAAAAATGGCCCTAGAATCAAAACTCCTTACTCAAAATCAATGATCTTGGTATCATTTTATTGAAAAAAGAATGTTCTAACCAAGGAAATAAGAATAAATGACATTTTGCCAATAATGGTAAAGAAGTTAGCCAGCATACTCCGAGCATTCTTTCTGGGCCACCCTGTATAGTGAATATCGTTAACGACCTTTGCGTAGGCACACGATGAAATGTGCTTTAAATAATATCTTACTTTATACAGAAGAAGAGGCCTTGTCGGTTTTATCTCATCTCAGTCATATTTCCTCCATTGGAATCGCTTCCCTTTCCGATGTGATAAACGCTTTCCACAAGTCTTTAACGATGTTAAGCCATTCCCAATCGGAGGTGATTAGTTTAATCCGATTATCCGTTGAAACTATAATTCGAGAATAAGCCACACTCTTTTGCAGGTGGGTTTGGTGTTGTCATGGATCGGCAGATGCGTATGGCTGTGTGTATAAAGCGCTCTATGGCAGGTTTCGCTTCTGGGTATATCCTCCACTTATCCGTTTAAAGTGAGCATGGAGTAAAATCCACGGACTTCCAAATCTGAATGAATAAATACAGATCAACAGTTACTAGATTAATGACGGTGTGAATTATACAAGCTTCAAGTACTGTTCTAGGTTTATGTCGCATGTACGTGTTTTTTAAACGAGCCGAAGCCGCAGATCTCCACCAAATAATGCACGTGAATTCCACAGAAGTTTAAATCTGTTTTGGTATTTTAAGAGTTAACTCGTTTGAACTTCTTATCGTTAAGCAGAAGTAAACGCATTCCAAGTTAGATTTGACTACCATAATTTACTGCTACATATATTGCATTAAATGTAATAAATGTATGTAATATATATTCTATAAGATCTGAACAATTTCCAGTAATGAAAAAAAAATGGCATTATATCATGTTTTCCCCACGTCAAACGAGTACTTCCAAATCAAGTCTGACCAAGCTACGATAAAAGTATACGTTTTCTGATTTTGGCGATTTTGACACTCCTTTTTTTTGTTCTCGCGTTCATTCGCCCGTCCGCGAAAAACAACCCTTTTAACGCCAATTTTGTTTAAGCATGCATGGTGTCTACCTTGTAATGTTAACATTGTAATGGCAGTGCCCCAAGGGGAGGGGGCGTCTAATTCTCGATTTGTTTCAGGGAACCGAATGAGTGTACTCTCTTTATTTCTTTGGAAATGCAAATTTATGTTCACACAGACATACTATTTCCAAAATACATCCATATTCCAGACATAACACAAGGGATAACCACCATTCGTTTTTAATTATTCGTCTGTTCGGCAAGCTTGCGCAGTGTAGAAAAAAACAAAACAAAATGGGTAAACGTGAGAAACCTAAGAATTCAATGTCTAAATAAAAATTGCATCACGATTGTTATTGTTGGTCAGTTGGTACCACGAGAAGATAACATTAAAGATGTTAAATGAATGCCATTTATTTAAGGGAGCAATATTTTGTAGCTTTCAAATCTGGCATTGTATGGTAAAAATCAAGATCAAAACCAAGAAAATGCAATGGTTCTGCCATGAAAGAACCTATTTAGTGCACTACCCTACCATTCCTGCAACCCGAAAGGCTTTCATATGTGACCAGGGTGCAAGTGCAGCACCCTCAGCATATTCCCTTGCTCCCAGTGGCCTGCATTCCAATGCATGGCAAAAGCGAACCAATTCGTGACGCATTTTGGTTTAAAATTGATAGAAAATGGTAATTAAATAACCAAATCTTAACAATACCGACAATGTTGGTCCAACATGTCAACGTTTACCAACTAGGGAAAGTGTCATGGCTTTGCCATGCCTTCTTCGAAAAAAGAAGGGTAACATCCGGTGTCGCGGTCACATATCTACATGCATATCGGTTCACGGGGCTCAATGGCTATGAATGATAGTGATATCACTTTTGTAGTCCCTGTCATCTGAAAAAAAGTGGCGAATCAATAATATTAACTTAAGTATCGATGGGAGTTGTTGCAGATTATAACATGTTTAGTATACGTTTGATTACCATCTATCTCGCCCACTGGACATCAATGTTCCAGTGTATAAGTTTGCTCCGCACCTGCATTCACCCTCAAAACGAGCCAGAGAGAATATTACACTACAATCAATTCAAACAATTTTAACATGTTTTAATGGTAATAATGACATCGAAATTGTGCAACTTACCCGCTGTGAATGAACTATGACACATTGGGAATAGTGTAAATCATTGACTAGCATGTGTTCCTGCACTCTGTTATTCCCGTTGAAATGTAATCAATACCATAAATAGCGCGTTCACAGGTTCACCAAAATCTGTCCTGACCCCCTGTGAATAATACAGGTATTCAAAATTACTGATGCGGTACCACTGCGTATTTATTTCGGATACTGTTTGAGTTAGGGAGGTTCTGTTGCGAATGTCGATATCTGAAACAGTTATGGATGATATTCCCATTGTAAACCGGTTGAAGGCTAAGACCGAGATATCTCCGACTGTGGTTTAAAGGCACTGTATAACAATGTTGAGTTTAAAAAATCTGAGCTGCATGATTCCCCGTACTATCAGTGTCTCTGATACGGTCTAAAAATGAAGCGCTGAAAAAAAATGCAGTTTTTAACGATCATTAAGTGCTTTAAAAAAGTAAAAATCATTGAGAGACCATTCCAGCTTTCCCCCACAGACTGCTGTGTTAGAGAATTTCCTATCGGCTGAGAATAATTAATGTGCCAATTTGCATCTGTACATATTGTACTAGTGACAGCATAACTGTCCAAACTTTTGTATTCTATGGTGTTTATTTATCCATTCAAACACTGTCAGATACGTCAGATAGCATAATTCGACTTTTTTTTTAAAACGGGTCTTCCACAATGTTATATAGCGACTTTAAGGAGAAAGCGCGTTATACTTAAATACAATCGACCATAACCGATTTGAACAATTAACAAAAAATGACAAGTAGTGTGATAATTTCACCAAATAGCAATAAATCAACTTCTGACAAAAAAATCCGTTTCCTGGGGTTATTACGATATGCATATTTTTCTTTTGCATCGATTATAAAAGTGGATGAAATCGGACATGATATGCAAGTTATGATATACTAGCAAGAAAGTCGACGATATGTGTCCGGTAGAAGAGCCCTGGCATAGTTCCAAGCAATAGGTCCTCTGTTAATTAAAAAAAACATTAACTTTCTTCCAATTAATCACAGTATTATAGTGTGATGTTTGAAAGTCATTCTGTCGGTCTGTTGAATGTAACTAAATGCAATGTTTTTTTTTTTCAATTTAGAGAACATATATAAGTTGTTAAAGCGCTTTTCTGTGGAGTATGTGATGAGGCCTTTCTGCTTGCCGCACAACGTTCGTTCGAACAGCAGATCAAACACTTTCGTTCTCATATTGGATCCGATTTAGCAATAATCAGTTCAGCTAACTCTGTCGAGCCTAGTCAAATACCCCCTTTGTCTCGCATCACTTCTATGGATTTGGCTAACGGCGTTTTCGTACTGTCCCCCATCAGCATGGACAATTGTATAGACTGCCTCCGCGTCTCGTAACCATAGTCACACCGTCCAGATTTAGACTCCTATTCAGCCGATTTGTCTTCCTTTACACTGTGTTTGTTTTTCCGTCATAGCCTTGTTGATTTGTTTGCCCAGATGATTAAATACTTTAACACTAGACTGAAAACAAGCCTGGATGAGTAAAGAAAAGTCAGCAATGTCGATTTCATGGGTGAATGAGGTATTTTGCACTCCCACCTTACTGTACTAATAATTGCAACAGCAGTCGAAATATTAGTAGTAGTAGTAGTAGTAAAAGTAGTAGAAGTAGTAGTAGTAGTAGTAATAGTAGTAGTAGTAGCAGCAGTAGAAGTACTAGTAGATGAAATAGTAGTAGTAGTAGTAGTAGTTGTTGTTGTTGAAGTAGTAGAAGTAGTAGTAGTACATGTAATAGTAGTAGAAGCTGCAGCAGCAGTAAAAGTAGAAGTGGCTTTCCACGATAGCAATGTAACACAACTTATGATTATTTGTATGATACATTCTCTCAAGATAAACTAAATATGAGCTTATCTGATGTTTAATATATTTAACATAATCATTAATACACATTAGCTTTAAAGGCAGGGGATCTCTTTTGCATGCCTGAAAATTAATATCGCGTAAATACAATGGCATTTAGAAGAAAATGTCATCTGGGAACCTTTAGCAAAATATAGGAGCTAGAAACTCAGTATTAGTAGAATTATAGTGACCGTTAGACTCAGATTTGAATATTTTTCTCACGAGAACAGAATTCCTGCCATAGAACGTACACTAAATGACTATTGTTTTCCTTTTGCATGTTTTTAAATTCTAGGCAATCACTGACCCCCAGATTTCACAGACATGCCCTTCATCAATAGCTTTCGGGGTCAGATTTCGTGAAGATACGCGTTAAAAACCTCAAACTGAATGCATGCGACGTACCTCTCAAATTTAATGAGCGAATTTTAATTTTACACAGCCGTTAATCTAGTCTGCTGGACCTGATTCGTGAATCATCTAGTCAATATTAAATACCTGCTAGCCAAATGTTGCAAGATCAAAAACTCACACAAGTGCCGTAGGACAATTTTCAAGTAAAATTTGCTACGGCTGGACTTAATCCAATTCAGAATTGTGAAAGACGTCTGAAACCTACGCTGCAAAATAGAACTTGAGCAACTGCCTAACTAAAAATACTTCTTCCTGTTTTTTTTGTGTGTGTTTTTTTTCAAAAATCGCTTTTAACTAAAAAACGGAACAATGTATGAACCCCCCCCCAAAAAAAAAAAAATTACACTGCATTTTTATCTTCCCACCTTTGACCTATCTGGATCAAATCTGAGTAAGAATGTTTTGGTATGTAAATAATAAACACAGTTTTCAAGCGACAGACTCCGTGTAGATTAAATGCCACATTTTATGTTGACATTCAAATTGTTTATTCAACCATGCATGGCTGGTGAATAATGGTTGTGGTCAAATGAAAAAAAGGAACAGAATCAGACCGTAATATAAACTAAACCGTACAATAAAGTGACTATCACCCTCTTAAAAGCTATTATGCATTTTTAACAAATTAGTTTTCCCAGAAGTATTTTAACACTCATTGACTAACTTCTGTGTGAAATAGTCATTGATCCGTCAAGCCATGCATGCGTGAGCTTCCATTAAATCCAATAATGTCACTTTCTAAAAGTCAAAGGAGTCATCGTTAATGGTAAAATAATGGTAAATTATGGCATTCTTTGTTTTATTTATAAAGAGTGCTCACTAAACCACATCATGCTTACAACGTCTTATGTTCGTACAACACGTCAGGATGCATTTTGTTGAAAAATATAAGATTTCAATTTTGCAATAAACTTCATGGATTCCACAATTTCAAAATTGATAATTCAATACAATACAATACAATATAATTATTTTTATAGCGCTATACACGCATTTGTTTCATAGCGCTTAAGCAACTCATAACAGTTCAATGGAATACTACATACAAATCAACAATCGAAATAGAAAATTATTACAAACAAAAACAATAACATTAAGTATGTGAAAAATATTAACAACATCAGTTATTAAACAGGTGGGTCTTTAATGATTTTTTTTTTAAATATCGATTGAAGGAGATGAACGGATGTGAAGGGGGAGATCATTCTACAGTCTAGGAGCAAGTGTGATGAAAGCATTGTCGCCGGACCTTGAGCTGGATCTTGGAATTTCGAGAAAAGACTTATCAGAAGAAGAACGGAGGCCTTGTCTTGGGTTGGATAGACATTTTAGAATTGTGCTCACGGATTCATTTACAAACAGTGCCAGTGCAGTATAAGTTGGTCAAATAATAGATGATTAACATGAGTAGCGCTTAATTACTCACCACACACATAATTTGTGAAATCGCCAAAAATGGCATTGTGACTTTTGACAAGTGACCATTTTTAACCTTTAATAATGTGCTCAATCATGCATGACTTCACGGATTAAGCACATTTTCATACATAAAGTAGTCAATCATACTCTGGTCAAATTATATTTTGCTCAAAAACGTTTCTTTAAAAATTTATGTTTTTTAGAATAAAATAAAAGGTAGTTACTTTTTTGTTGTTGTTTATTGCGGCAAATGGGTAATACTGTTTCGGAAATGTCCAGCTCAGATGTATGATGTGTGAAGTAATATACATTGTTAATTGTTACTTATCACTGAAATTTTATTCGATACAAGGTTTGCTTGTAATTTTAGTCAGGATTGGACATGCATTCCATTTATCTTCGAGTTATTTGAAAGCAGAATAAATTATATTCTTAGATGTCAGTGCACATAAATATATTGCTTGCATTAAAATCGTGAGGTATTCAGAATAATTTTAAAATTGAAAGGTCAAATGTCACAGGTGACCTGGGCTCAGTCATGTCTCATTTCAGCTTGTTATTGCGATATTTTAATCAAATTTCAAAGGTAAATAGCATGATTGTGGGTAGTCCTCAACTTGGACCGAAACTATTATCATGTCAAGTAAACAATGCCAGGACTCTGTAAGGATTCTGTTGTGAAAATCTTGCGTCAAACATTGACTTATTGTAAAATAGCTATTGTGATATAACTTGTGGCAGGCAAATCTGTTGTGTAGCATTCTATAGGATTTATTTCTCTCGGACCTCGAAAGAAATAAAACGCTGGTTTGTTCATGCGTGATTTTCTTGAGTAAATAAATTAAAGACAAATTGTTCCAGATGGAAGATCCACTTCAGCTGGTGTATCGTTAGTATGTATCAACTCATTTGGTTCTTTGATTTTTTTTTATTTTTTTTTTTGGGGGGGGGGTTCTTTGGTTTATTAACCTTTGATATTACTGAATTAAGTGTTAAGTATGCATCAAGAGGCAACAATGACTTAATTAGATTTCGGTGTAGGAAGAGGAAATGGCGAATGGTCATAGAACCTTTAACATGTCCTATTTAGGTTTTTAACGATGACAACTTAGAAAAAAAAGGAGACTTTTCGCATTTTAATGCATCTTGGGTCAAATATGTAGCATGAGGTAGGTACCAGTGATCTGATGCGATTTTGGAATAATAAGGTCAACGGTCAGCAGTCACAAAGACATAACTATTTCTGATTAGGTCACAATATTATCTAATAATGAGATAAGTGTGAGCGGTTACAGTAGAAACGATCTAGTTGAACGTCAATGGATAGTCCAACAATACTAACGCAATCAGAGAAGAAGAAGAAGAAGAAGAAGAAGAAGAAGAAGGAGCAGGAGCAGGAGCAGGAGCAGGAGCAGGAGTAGCAGGAGGAGCAGGAGGAGCAGGAGCAGAGAGCAGGAGGAGGAGAGCAAGAAGAACAAGAGCGAGGACAAAAACCAGAAGAAAAATAGAACAGGAGGAGGAAAATAAAAAAAAAGAGAAGAACGAGAAGACGAATCATAGAAAAAGGATTGAACGCGAATCAGTTAGTATGAGTTCGCTTTATTTGTATTGGTTTCTCCATTGAAAAAAAAATGCCGTCCCTCTGTATCCATATGGTTGCCAGTTTTGCTATTATGTAAATAGCCGTCTTGCTTTCTCGAAATATAAAAAAAAATGATTTTGATAAAAGACTTGGTAAAGGAATGCGGTTATGACCAAAACAATCTCGTATCGCGGAATTTGATTTTCATTTCCTTGTTTATCTCACCCTGAAGAAAAAAAATAATATGGTTAATGCATAAATTCTTCTTCTTCTTGATTTTTGATATTTAGATATTTTTAGGGGGGATAACATACACGCCTGTGAGGTTCTGAAAATTAAACGCCCAGGAAAAAATACATACGAAGGGAACTATACGACTATTCCAGTAAAGAAAAGAGCGCCATTTCCGGTGATATATCGCCAGAGTGGATTGAAGGTTTCACATGGGTAGAAGAAGCACCACTGTTACGGGCTTTTTCCCGTCACACCTGTAACATACAAACAGCACAGTCACGCCAAAGTCACGCCACAAATGACGATTGTTACGACAGAATTACCGACTCCATGACGTTTATTCTCCCATCGCCATCTTGCTCCCATGATGGAATCCTCCTCCTCGGTCACAAGACCCGAGTTCACATGAGGTCATGAATTAACATATTCAAATGCTCTTATTTGCATAGCCGTAACACCATCGATTGAGAAAAGTGCCATGACCATCAATTAAGAAATGAAGACTAATTGGGCATAACGACTAATTTGAGAAACTGAAGACTAATTGGGAATATTGGAATTTGCACTGTGTGATATGTAACAATTTAAGTATTCTCACAACATGATGTCGACATTCAGTTTTTCAATGTAATTGGCTTCAAATAAATGTAGAACCCTATCTTTATCAGTTGATCACGAGGATCTGTGCCTCTCTACTTGGGTTTCAGTGCCATATTCATGAGCGCGTAATGTAGTTCGCACATAATTCAATTATCTTTTCTTAGTTTGTAACAGTAATGAAGAATTATTCAAGTCCTGTCAGAAAAAAAATGATGTAACACTTAATCAAATCCACCCTTCTTAGCAGCCTCTCAATCAAGCGCATCTTGATGTTTGGGATAGGTTAGAAGAATATATCTGGATCTCGCAGGTAATTAGGATAGTGCAATCTCAATGAACCTTGAATTTATGGGCGTGTTAATGTTTATAATAAGATATTGCGTAGTGGTTAAATAGTGCGTGCGTGTTAATGTTAAGGACATCTATTTAGTTCTCGATTCGGCAAGGTCGTCTCTATTTATGGTGCGTAAATGAGAATCAAATCCATGACACTGACAGGTAAGTCGAGGAATGTTTTCGAGTGGTTTGAATTCATGCTTGAGAGTTACGCCAATGAAAATTATATATAAGTTATAGTAGTAGTAGTAGTAGTAGTAGTAGCAGTAGTAGTAGTAGTAGTAGCAGTAGTAGTAGCAGTAGTAGTAGTAGTAGTAGAAGTAGCAGTAGTAGTAGTGTTATTATTATTATTATTATTATTATTATTATTATTATTATTATTATTACTACTATTATGATGATGATGATGATGATTATGATGATTGTTATTAGTAGTAGTAGTAGTAGTAGTAGTAGTAGTAGTAGTAGTAGTAGTCACGTTATTTGAAAGCGAACTGTCACAACAATTGAGATAATTGAATCTGAAGTAACTATTTGGCAAATGTTCAAATTGAAATCAAGGCGTTTAGGCTACGTGGAAACAATGCATAATACCATAACCCAGTGTAACAAGTTTACTGTTTTTCCTGAGAAATTAAAGGTTACATCGCTATCTTTTTATTATTATCAGCCCCCCCCCCCCTCTTTCCAATTAGTTTTATCATTCTCAGTAAAATCTTAGTATACCATTTTCTTTGCCTTCGTATTCTTTTTCTCTGTCTTGAAATCATCAAAGAACTATTGAATTTGTCATATTGATTATAAGAGAACCAAATGCACCCACATATATACAAGTAATTTGTCAAAATCTTATAAAGCTGTTGATGTAAAACTCTTTACTTATAGCAAACCATCCCCAATGTACTTCATTAAACTAACTGTATGGATAACATGACAACTTTTTCTTATCCAATAAGCACTTCTTTAGATTATAAACACACACAATGATCAATATTATTTCTGACACGTTGCAATTTGAAAATTATCCTTCCTGCAGATTTAATGGATGTACATTGACGTCACAATGACGTCAATATTTAGGAAAGGATCCCGGAGCTGTCAAGGCCGAGAGTGTAAGTCCATAACCAAAGTCACTGTAGCTTATAACGTCGAAGAAAAACGGTGGCTATGTGAGGAGTGTGCGACAAAGAATGGGCATCCTATCAGAGATGCAGAATGCCACGAGAAATGGTTCTGTGATAAGCACAAAAGCAAGCGTGTTGAAGTATTTTGTGAAACTCACCACGTATGCATCTGTCACACATGCGCTATCACCGACCATCAAAAACAGTGTAAGATGAAGGACTTGGCAGACGCTTTGAAGGAAAAGAAGGAGGGTATTCTGGATTTGCGACGTAATACCGAGAGAAGGCAGAATGAATTCAATAAATTAGATGCTCTAATCAACAAATGCAATACTAAAGCGGGCGAACATTTCAAATCAATCAGAAAAGCAATCACCTCTGCTTCTGATGATGAAGAAAGGAAAGTGGAGGAGATTCGGAAGGAATCAACGGAGAAAATAAAACGAGAAGCAGATGAGGATATAAAGCGAATAATCCAGCAGAGGGATGATAAGCTGAGACGAAACGATATTGAAATGGAGAAACAGTTAGTGCAAATCAGACATAAAAAATGTAATCTTCTGAATGATATTCAAGAGCTAGATGATAAAATTTGTAAATTGGTCGAAGAGTTAAAATCAAAGTCACAAGAGGTTACTACAGGCCTACTGAAGTCACGCAAACGGATCGAAGAATTACTTTTCAACGATAAAGAACTGATGCAAGGTGTGCACAAGGTGACAGTGCTGGTGAATGAAACGCCTGAAATCAATCTAAACGTAAATGCACCTAAACAATTTGCCCACTTTACGGAGAAAATTCGCTTTGTTAGAGAGGGTGGACAGAATCTTGGTCGAATAGATGGGGTCAATAGAATATTAATATTAACTGATACTATCGAAATACCACGACCAATCAAATCACCTGTCCTTTATGGGATAATCAGTGACAAAGAAGTGTCATTGGCAGATACAGAGAACCGTTTGTGGTATGCGTTACACCTCGATAATAAAACTATACAGGACGTGCCCCGAGGTTTGATGCCATTCTCCTTTCTAGATGATAGCACTGTTGTATGTTATAACTGGGAGAGATGTTGTATCACTGTGTGCAGTAGAAAATGGAAACACTTGGTGGACATACGGATGCCTAATGATCAAAAAGGGTTAACATTGGTTGACATTGACAAAGATGGAATGCTTCTCGCATCGATACGATTGTCGAATAAGATTTACGTCATCAATCCAGCCAACTGGAAAATCGTGAGAACCATAACCGTCGATGACACTGAAATCAGGTGGGTACGTGGCTTGTCATCAGGTGACATCGTTGTGCAATCAGGTGACAATAAACTCATTGTAGTCAAGGAAACGGGCACTCAGAAGAAAGTCATTCATCTTCACTACTGGCAGGCTGTAACATTTGCCGTTGATCGTACCGATGACATGCTGTACGTTTTGTACGATAATGAGGCGGATGACAGGATGAAGGTGGATGCGGTGTCCCTCAATGGTGAGATTAAGTACAGGCAGATTGTAGAATGTCCTACTGCTAATTCATTTTCTTGCGTGTTCTCGCCACTGGGGAAACTGATTACGTGCATAGGTGATAAAGTCTTCGTTTACACGAAGATATAGGGCGTCGACGATCTACATGCCAAAGATGTGAAATAAATAATTTTACACCATACATGTGAGTCTCCGATGGCGTGCCGAATATTTTGTACACTAATGAATAGAACGACGAGTACAATGTGGATGAATGTCGTGTCACCCCAATATTGAGATCCGGTACAGATAGATTATTAATTTGAAGATTCAAGATGCTCGAGATTCAAGAACATTTATTGTCTGATTATAAAAATACAAAAATTTGGCCTCCACTGGAAAACATAAATTAATCACATGAAAATACAACAATCATACATAATAATAATAATCATATATACAATCAATACTTATAATTAACCACAGCTAAAAAAAGAGAGGAAGAAAATAGGAGAGAGAAAGTATGGAAGAGCAAAGAGAAGAATCTTAAAAGACTTATCAATAATTTAATGTGCATTGCTGTTACCCCCCCCCCCCCTTTCCCATTTGAGACAAAGAAAGTTAGGAAAGAGAGAGAGAAAGACAGAAAAGAAAGGGAAATATGCAGAAGGAAAGGAGGGCAAGAGCAAGAAAACAGGAAGACGCTGACCGTGGATAAAGTAAGAAAAATTAACGGTATAATATTGCACTCGCACACACATACCCTCCCTACTCAAAAGTATTGCAACATACAATATAACGCATACATTTTACGTTGAAGGGGTCTTTCTAAAATGATGTCCTAACTCCGTTTATTATTGGAAAATAACAATTTTTTTAAAAAAATAATTAATGAATATACTTCCTCGTTCCTTCTCCAAGGCGGAGAGATTATCAAATGCAAGCGCGCCCACGACAGGGGGGATGGAACATAAATTTTAACACCTTTTTTGCTCCCCATAGAGGTGGGGTGTTGATTAACACCAGGATCGTAATTCGGTTTCAGATTACCAATAAAACGGTTTTAATGGTTTGGAAAGACTTCCAGCGATCAAAAAATGTCTCAATGATCCTCTGAAGGGGTCTCAGAAAGAAGACCACGCCCCTTGAAGACGAAAGTGACCTCCTATCTTCATTAGACAGTGTCAAGGAGGATAAGGCTAGTCATAAAAGATGATGGCTTTTTCTTCGCATCATTATATCCAGTGTACCGAGAAGTTTCATGACAATACATTTTAAGATGTTTACAATAATAAACTGCCTTTAGAATAGAAAAAGAGTGAGAAATTAAATCTTGAAGAGGTCTTGTTTAAAATATGGCGCTTTTCCTCCTTACACTGTCTTATGAAGGTAGGAGGTAACTTTCGTCTTCGAGGGGCGTGGTCTTCTTTCTGAGACCCCTTCAGAGGATCATAGTGACATGTTTGGATAGCTGGAAGTCTTTTCAAACCACTAAAACCGTTTCATTGGTAATCTGAAACCGAATTACGATGCTAGTGTTAATTAACACCCCACCCCTACGGGGAGCAAAGAAAGGGTTAAAAATTATGCTTCATCCCCTCTGTCGTGGGCGCTCTTGCATTTGATAATTTCTCCGCCTTGGAGAAGGAACGAGAAAGTATATTCATTGATTTATTAAAAAAAAAGGAATTTTCCAATAATAAACGGAGTTAGGACA
>JZLH01S0161853.1:19317-31054 GCA_001188425.1 Eucidaris tribuloides
AATTCAATCAGTTATCATTGCTTCTAGTACCGGTACATACCTGACCATAGATCTGACTGCCGGTTCCGAAAGCGCGACCGAAAAGTCGCATATCGTGATCGTTTGAACTGGGCCCCGCAGCCTCGGGTATATTCGGAATGCCGTATACTGTTCAGAAAACAAACAACGCCACGAATTGGTGTACATTTCCCCATGCAACACGCATTACAGACCGAAGAAAGGAACTGCACACAGCCTTACCTTCAACGCGCAATTCTGTTCGCAGACTCCCCGATTGTTGTTATACGGCGCGGCTCTCATAAGGGCCAAGGCGAACCGCGATTGAACGTACCATGAGATTTATGAGCAGCGGCATCCCTTTAAGTTATCGTGGTATAACTAAATAAACTTGTGGCCTAGCATATTGTTCCAGCAGAAGGTCTAACACTAAAATAATCACTTTAAAACTAATTGGATTTTTTTTTTATGCACTGAAAAAATTAGTGTGATATTTATGATCCTGCTGTCAAGTCTGATCAAACGCGTAAATTTCTACAATATTAGAAGAGCATTACTGTTTAGGCCACATTCTGCTGGGAACTACTTAGTACTAAGGCCCTTCTGCTGATTCAACAACTAGTCACTAACAGGTGGCCGGACAACCTTAAAAACTGTTGGGCCTAACTCAGCCACAATACGTGCAAACTAGTATAGAAATGAAAATGGACATAAATAATGCGCTCAGCCCCTTATGAGAGAGGCATAATAAATTCAGACACAATTCAATGATCTTATATCAAATATATATAAAATAAACTAAACCTGCAAAACATCCATTATGTACATGTACTCCCACACCACCACTCAATAGCCTGATTGCTTAGATAATACATTTGGACAACGGTGTTATAGGGTCTAGGGCCGTCATGGTAAAGCCTTGTAATTCAGTCTCGCGTCTACACAATAAGATTGTAAAGATAAGGAGGCTGGCCTGGTAATATAGTAACATGAGACATAAGAAATAAGTACCACATGCATAACCAATCATCAAATTCATGTACACCATGTATGTTTGCAAAACCTTTCTCAGACCTGTGTACCAGTAGAAAGACAAACAGAGATGACAACATTACAAAAAACAAGTGAGACAAATGTTGAAAATAGAATCACTAGATATCTGGTTTCTGTTGATTTTTATGAAAAGGTATTAAGACAAATATACATAATCATGAGGCAAAGAATACTCAGCACCAAAGTCACACAGAACAGGGAAGACAATGAGAAGATGATCATGTAAAATATAAATACAAAACAAGATAGATGTCTGGCTTGTCATTGATGTTTCTTGCAAGATTACAACATACAATATATGAGGTCAGAGAAAACAGACAAGTCACAGTACCAGGGAACACAAAAAGTAAGATCATGCAAAAAAAAAAAAAATACAACACACATTGAAAAGTAGATGTCCTTTATGTTCGCATGTTTTTTTGAAATGCACTATAACAATAATTCTGCGGCCCAAATAGAATGTCAACCCAAACCCACTAAGTGGAGGTTGTATAATCTCTGACAATGCCAGATCTATGTATCAATTTTAACAACACAAACTGAGGTAGATTAAGGGACTGAATCGTGGCAGTCAGGACGGCCTGATGAGAAACAAAACTCACGGACGCTCACCCTGTTCGCTAGCTCGCGTTTTCGCGTCATGAGGTGTTGTTGAATGTGTTGCGGAAACCAGTGCGATGCACGCAGCAGTGCACTGGCAGACGTGTATTCAGTACGCGCCAATGAAGAAGCAATCCAAACTCAGAGGAGGTCCTTCTCGAGTTTTACCGAAACGTGCCCAATTGATTATTCGGCGCTCTTTCGTATTAGCTGTGTGGTCCATAGCGGGTCCGCTGAGTACTGCAACGAAATAAACACTCCAACCGCGTATATTATGTATAACTCGAAACGGAGCTAGCGAACGGCGTGACGGCTGTGGTTTGTTCTATCAGGCGGTTGATGGCCACGATTCAGTCCTTTAATGCCATTAACATGTGATGTAAAACCTACAGTGCTAACTACTACGTGTACCTTTCTAATGAAAGGTATACCAATACTGACAGCATCTTTGCAGGCTTATCAATTTTGTTTCTACTTATACTGTACTTAGGCTAGCATGCTAAAATAATGTTTTTTTTAAATATATATAATACTGTTTTTTTTAACTCGCAGGATACCTTATTCAAGCACTACAGTGTATATACATGTACAGTAGCTAGATTATCACTGATAACACAAGAGCAGTCTATGATTTAGACTAATCCACCCAGTGTACAAGGTGAACTCCTGATGCCTACCTACAATCCAGCTTGACTCAGACTTAATTTTGCATGAAAGCACTGAAAAAAGGCAAATCAGGTGGGGTGAAAGGTTACCCAATCACCATCTTTATGACAAAATGTGTGTGTGTGTGTGGGGGGGGGGGGGACAAAAACATGTTTCATGAATCAAAGCACCCTGCTTGCCACTTTTGTTCTCTCTCATTTGTTTTTATTTTTGTACCATGTACAGTAAGCAGGGCAAAGTAGCACCCCCTTTACTAACTTCCTGAATATGCCCCCAGGAATGTATTTATGACACGATTTACATTTGCTTGGGCAGTTTGTATACAGGGGATAATTGATTACAATATGGACATTATGAAAAGGGTCATTCAGGGCAAGACAAATGATGGGGTTAGATCAGGGAGGTGTGATGACTGATGACCTATTTCATTTGCATGTACTGTTGGAACAGGGAGAACTTTGTGGAGAACTCATGACATGTACATAGTTTTGCTATATGGTGAAAAACAAGTTTGTCGTATTGGGTTTAAACGTATTGCCTCCGAGATTCTGTAATTTTAATACTAGTGTTGCCAGACTAAGTCGCGAAAAGTCGTAATCGCGACTGCCTGTAGACACGGAGTCGCAGACTCCGACATCGAACGCCAATATCGACTTTTTATCACATGTAGTAGCAGTAGTAATCCAGGTTTTAAATCTGGTTTAGTCCCCGAGCTACGGGGGTGCCGGTTCACCTCGCACTCACAGAAATCACCCTCACCCCCTCCCTCCACTTATCTATTCGGCGCATCCTCCTTCCTAACCAACCTCCTACTTTCCTCACACCTGCTTCTTCCATGTCTCTCTTGTCGCCCTTCCCTCTGAGCAGCACCTCAAACTCAAGCGCCCTTCTCAAAACATGATCATTTAATTTTTATTAAAAACTGATAAAAAGACGTAAAAATTGAACAGGAGTATACCAATCATTGTGTCATGGCAAATGAGGCATTGTGTACGTGTACGGCTGCTTGATCTTTTGACTCTTTATTCTTTTCCTTTACGTTTTCATTGTGAATCGGCATACATCTATCATCAAACAGAAACTGCCAAAATGTACTTGATCAGCCTATAATTGTGCAATGCTATCATACATGTGTTGCCGTATACGTTGCACTCACTGCGACTCCGACTGCGACACCATGCACCCCACACCACCAATCTTGAACACACTAAGACATTAGACACTGATAGTCGACTATAGTCGGAGTCGCGACTATTGGTGGCGACTAGTCGACTCTCTGAAATGCTGAAAGTCGTGCACATATTTCCCTTACAAAAATGAACCGTGGTAATACCATGGTTTTTGACCAATATACCATGGTATTTTGATCAATACCATGGTATACCATGGTATTCCTTTTTTAAGATGTTCATTTTTATAAGGTAATACACATTCCGTAGCAACAGATTATTATAGAGCATGCACTCCTTTACTGCCCTCAAAATTGCACTGAAATGCTTCCAGTTTTGAGAAATTACTCAAAAAACATTGATGGGCCATGTAGGACCTATGTATATATTCTAACCCCAGAAATCCACAATTGTGTAGTACAATTTTTGACAATGAGAGCTATCTAGCTACAGTATCAATATGCATAGTCTTGCTGGTAGACCAATATTTGCTTTACTCCCAAATTAAATTGAATGCAAAGCCAATTATACATGTACATGTAGCAGAATACAAAACAGTCAATGCTAATAATACACAAGTTACAGGGATATGTCCCAATATGGATTGCTTACATGTATGTACATGAGAGTAACAAAATCTTAAACATCAATAAGGTCTTGGCTCTAGACTAAAAATTGGCAAGGTTACACATCAAAGGCACCAAGGCCTAACACACATAGTAAGCAGTGAGCACAGTCAATAGATCGTTTTTATCTGATATTCTATTCCATGTTATGCTGTATAGCATAATCAAAAAGGAAATGGAAAAATTTATGCTGGTACGGAAATCTTGATAGGTCAAATCAAAGCATATGGCTTTATTTTTTTTAATTTGTTTTCGCAAATGAGCAAATAGACATATCAACACAGATTTGTTTATGTAAAGACTTGCTGTCCACTACAAGCAATGAAGTCTTTTTGCAGGGGGTAGGGGAAGGGGGGGGGGAGTGAGAGGGGTGTATATGAATTATAGAAATACACATAGCTGCTGCATAAATAAACAATCATGAGCTGTATGTTGCTATTCACTGTATATGCTTGAATAAATATATGTTAACAATGTATATAGGCCTACATTTGATTGTTTCAGTCAGTTTGGACAAATGTTCTCACACCTTCATAGAAATTATATTAGTCGTGTCCACACGGAGGCTGAAACTCCGGAGTTTCAAAACTCTGGAGTGTCGATCGGGGTTTTGACCGTGCGGACGCATTCGGAGTTTAACCTCCGGGTGTTATCCGGGGTCTAACAGAGTTTTATCCCCCAAAAACTTGGGAGTGAGCTGAAACCCGATAAAACTTGTGAGTTTTTGGAGTGTTTGCGCCGTGTGGATAGCTTCGGGGTGTGCGGAATGGAATAACCGCGCTTTTGATAGAGAAGCGCGGAGGTGATTGGGGTACGGGGGTGATTTCGGGGTTTCAACTATCGTGTGGACACAACTTGGAGTGAAGTTAATTTTTTGGATTTAATTTTCACCTCCGGAGTTTCAAACCCTTGGAGTTTCATGGCCGTCTGAACATGGCTTTAGTCACAAAGTTTGGGGGAGGGGGGTTGGCACATTACCCTTATCCCTCCCACATTTTTCCTATAATGCCATTTGTTTCCAATAAATGCATTACAGATAGATCTATCTTGATGACATTGCATATAACTTACTGCTAAGATACTTGATATTGTACATGTACTACCATTTTTGTGCAAATTTCGAATAATTAAACTGATCTCTGCAGATAAATATCTGTGTAGAAGTCTTGAGTTCCGTTTCATAATAAATCTGCAATCAAAATCAATTCTGTTTTCACTCCTTTTGTGAGACTTGTTTTCAACTACACCAGCGGCAGAGAATGATAAGTAAATTCTACCTCATCTGACAGAAAACCACAACAATATACCGTGGTTGCGAGCTTGATGAGAATACTAGTCTGAGCACACCACAGGGGAAAATATTTTTTCAGACATGTCTCGTTCATGTAATAAAACAGTTTTAATCATTCTTCTGCAATTGAGATTGCATTTTTTCTGTCATTTTTACCTAGCATAATCAAGATACTGCGAAATTTGCTAAATTCAATTTCAAAATTCAATTTTGGCACTGATTACTACATGTACTAGCTACTGCACAAATTTTTAAAGAATCCATGCTGTCAGACAAACATCTTCTAGACATAACATTGAGAATGACTAGATGAAAACACTTGGACCATGTACAAAAATAGTAAACAAACAATAACAAGTCATTTTGCATCTAATGCCAGTTACAACCAATTCACTCATCACATCCTAACAGTTTTACCCAGGGCTGTATTTAATAGGCTCTTCCTTTTGCCCTTTTGGCTTAGTCTAAGTTTCAGACCATTCTTTTTTAACCCCAATCCCAAATACTTCAAGGTACATGCATGAAAGAAGTCCTTACTTTAGGAATACTACTTTAGAATCAAGTTCAACTACGTTAATTCAAGCTAGGCTTCTGCAGTCTAAATTTGATGGTCGAATGCTACTATGTCAATCACCATCAGTGCTTAGTGTGACAAGCGAATTTGTTGCGTATAGCTTCGTATGGGATCCACTTCTATGAGGACATTTCTCCAGGCTTGTTTCTCCACAAGTAACCAAATTCAAGACAAATCCTTCCAGCCAGGAGATACATTCCAGCTGGTGTATACATTTGTATATGTTTCAACCTATTTGGTTGTTGAGCCATTTTACTCCCAATCATGTCAATGCCCTGTAAACTAGTCTGGAAACTTGCAACTTTGCCGAGGTGACAGTTCCCTCAACTCTGAAATGGTCATATGGCCATAAGGATCAGGGTAAGGGTTAACTACTCCGATTGGGGCACTCAAAAAGAGCAGTCTATGAACTAGACTACCCTTGGCTAGATCAGCACAGACTGTACAGCAACAAACCTCAACCCTGACATTGTGCCAGAACTGATCAATGATATGCTTGGTTGCATATGTGTGGCTCCTAGATTATTCACCAAAGGTTAAAGGGGCACTGGCGGTGGCGTCAATGGCAGTTATTGCTCTCCCAGAATGCAACATGATTGGAATTATTGACCAAATAAAAATTATTATTATTGTCTTCCGCTCTCACAAAAGCCTAAGGGGCTGATATATGTTGCTTTGTGAAAATTAGTGCTGATGAAATTCAAACAGAATGCTTAAATGTCACAGCACTCATTGAATTTGAATTTATACGGCCGATAAACTAGTCTGGCTGCTAGGCCTGATTCATGTATCATCTAGTGAAAACTGATCTGCTGATTAACACTCAGCCTACAAGGTTAAAAACTCACACCATCTAGTGCAGTTTGATGATTGTCAAACAATTTTTGCTATGTTTGGACTCTAACAAATTCAAACTTAGAAGAAAGCTACATGTAGGCTACATCCAGTGTCTGAAACATAGACTACCATTTACTTGAGCAAAGGCCCAGTTACAAATGATGCATCATTCATATTTCACAAAATTGACAACTGACAATTTTGAGCACTGTATGTACATGTACCTATCTTAATTCAGTGGGATCAATCTCAGATTCTGAGCAAAAATGGTTAATTTGGTATGCAAATAAAAAACACAACCTTTATTGGCAGGGAATCTCATTTGCACCCCTCCGATGGGTCAGCAAATCATCACTCATGTCCCTAGGCTATTTATAAATGACATGTCTGTGAAATCTGAAGATCAGTAATTACCTTGAATTTGAAAAATGCACACAATTTAAATGTAGGTTTATGCTAGGAATATTTCTTTCCTAAGAAGTAAAAATTCAAATCAAATCTAACAGTCAGTGCTACACTACACAGTGCTATATACTTTGCTATTAAAGGGTTCGTACATGTAGATGGTATTTTCTTCTACATGTACACTGTATATACCAATACACAATGTTACAGACATACTGATACATGTAGGCTAACATTGTAGAGCTTAAAATTAAAAAAAAAATTGTCAAACTATGCTATCTGAGCTGCATCGTAGTGTTTGAAACTTTGAATGGACAAATAAAAACCCTAGAATACAAAAGTTTAAAATTTATGCTGCCACTGGCAAGAAACAATTAGTACTCGGGCTGAGTACAACGTAACCTGGATCTACACACAGTAAGTCTGTGGGAGGAAACTGGCAAGTGAGTCAACTTACGATTTTTACTTTTTTAAAGCACTAAATAATCATTTTGAAATGCAATTTTTTTCAGGGCTTCATTTTTAGACCTTATCAAAGACACTTAGAGGATTATGTAGCTCACATTTTTTTAAATTGTGGTCATTGTTCGCCTGTGGCTTTAATTTTTATGCATGCAAAAGAGACACCCTGCCTTTAAGATTTTTGCCATCTTTGACTTCTCATTTCAATGATTCATGAGACATCCTGTACAGCAATGTCTTCGTCTCTCCTTCCCTTTCATTTCCTTTCTCTCATGTTTTATTCATGAATATAATGTTTCCAATGTGACTCATGTCGCTGCCCGCATAAAGTAGTGATTCCGATGCCGCAATCCGAGAAAGAGGAATCCTAACACTACAAGCCAACACTTACCACGTTAGTACACTGCAAAAATTGAACAGTAATTCATGCCAGAACACATGCAGACATGAACTACATGTTCCAAGTCTACTACATAAAGGCAGTGGTTTATGTATATATACATGTATGTAGAAAATCAAGAAATACTTATTGGTGAATACTTCAAATACATGTGCATTCTACAATTGATTTATTCACACATGCAGTTCAGTTGAAACGAAAATTGAGCTGCATATGATTGCAGGCAGTGTATTTTGTAAATGGTGAAAAATGAAGTTTTCTCTTTATTGTGTAGACCTCTGTACACATGTATCAGGGCTCCACACTAACTTTTTTTTCAAACTTGCCCTTTGGGCAAGTAAGATAATCACTTTCAGATTTTCACTTGCCCGAATGAAAAATTTACTTGCCCGAAAATAAACAATTTAATCAAAAACATTAAAAATGATTTCTCACTTTTAAATTTGAACCAATAAGGCCTTGTCATAGCATTGGACATTAAGTTAGTTTAATTCTGGAAGTTGTAAATGGTGTGATTTATAAATGAGTCTAAAAATTGAGTATGACGAACGAAAATAATGATGAAATTCAGTTATTTTAATTTAACTGAGCACAAACTTTTAGAATTTTTTTTTGTTTCTGGTAAGATATTTTATGTTTTGGTCATTTCATAATCAAAATTGTACTTGCCCAATCGGGCAAGTAAATTTTAACATTTTGAGTTTTTACTTGCCCAACATGAAATTTTACTTGCCCCGGGCAAGCGGGCAAGTGCTAGTGTCGAGCCCTGCATGTATGCAAGTATCACTTTATTCACTTCAATTTTGAATGGTGAAAAATGCACTTCTGAAATATAATCCAACTGATTATAAAGTGTACATGTATATGCTCACTTACAGCACAAAAATACACTTGTTATTCCACAATAACAATAAGCCTACTTAAAGGCTCATAGCAAGTTGCTTGGAATAGGAGCAGAATAGTTAGGGAAACATATATCTCATATTCATTCAATTTTAAGAAAAATCAGGAAAATATTTATAAGGCTATTGACTTTAAAGATTCTAAAGATTACTAATAGGCAATTTTGTATCATTCTATACAAGCAACCCACTATTTGTTTTGTGCACAATGTGTTACTATAAAACTAGTATTTAAAAAAAAAATATTTTCTCTGAAGAAACAGTTTCTTCTCTGTACTCCACATAAATAACATATTTTACATGGTTTCTCATATGCAGTGTGTCCAGGCATAAACATTCCAGAAAATGAATTTGGAATTCCCCTTTTAAAGCCAGTTACTACCTAGCCGAGTCTCTTTAAAATGAATCCCAGTTCACAGCACAGTAAAGAAATGCATGTACATGTATCCGGTACAACAATAGTCTTCCATCCCAGACCTTACTTACAGGCTGCCAACCTCTGCTGACCAAAAAACATACTGGTGCATAGTATTAACTCTTTACACGCGGTATTCGCATCCATGCACTCCCTGCAGCGTGCGGGATTCGCATTTCACGCTCAAACGTAGAAACGCTTGTATTCACCCGAATTACACTGATTTTCCCAACACTAGCAGTAATCTCTTTGAATTGTTTGCATTCCTCAAGTACGGGGGTATTATGTTAGATTCTTAAGGAACCAGAAAAATCGATAAAAGCAATCAAGGCATCGTTATACAATAGGACAAAGGATTAGACCCAAGTTCACTTTGAAATGTACTTAAAAGGTCAATTATAATAAGATGCGCTATTCACTGATAATCTCTTCATTCACTTCTTATTTGGTGACTCATCTCTTTCATTAACTTAAAAAGTCAGGGTTTTTTTTGTATAACTTGTGGTTTACGCTCTTGTATTATTTGAATGGAGTTGTATATTTCCAAGTAGGAAATTTAGAACTACATGTATGTTGGTTACAATTAACCATTACTTTACAAAATTCAGATGTATATTTCCAAACACCGTATATGCATGTAGAAGGTCTGTAAAATGTACTTCAACTTTGCTGTATTACATTTTTCCTGAAGACGTTGTTGTGCGAAGTTATTGCCAGTTGAAGTCAGTTACTTATTTCTTTTCACGATACTGAGCGCTCTTTGAAATAAACTCCGCACGCACGGGATTCAGGGTCCCGCGCATAAAGAGTTAACCAATATCGCACGTACAGCGAGTCATCATTTGTTATAATTAGGTTTTAACTATAATTATTACAGAGTTTTCGGTAGGATAGTGTTTTATCCAACTTAGATTTTGAGTTGTTTCATCCCTCCCCAGTTTTATTAAACCTTAGATTTCGAGGTGCTTCACCTCTCACCAGTTTTGTTCCCTTCTACCATAGAATATAGAAAAAAAGCAAGAATGGCTATTTTGCTCAGACTGGTAATGAAATCAGATGGTTTTGTGCTCCATTCGCTTCTTTTGAGGATTTGTTTCAATCGCGCTTTGTTGTTTTAGTCGATGAAACCCCTAACACCTATTTCGATTGGTAGATAGGTCATATCATACCCTTTCTCTTTCAGGTCACTGACCAACTCTCTTGTTCAATGTTGGTTTCGAAGGGCACGGTAAGCTCACAGATGATCATTTTTTTTTTGGAATTTTCCCATAGAATTGTCATGTCAGGGCGTTGATTGGTTACTAGTATGTGGGGTGGTATCGTTCCTCCAGCGATTGTAAGTTCGTCAACATCGACAAACACTGAGTATGGTATCGTTTCTGGCTCAGTTATGGCTTTATAAATGTTGCGTAAGATGCTGTTGTGACACCATGTGTAACGTTCTAGGAATGTGGGGCAGTTTGAAAGAATATGATGCAAAGTACCTGTTGTGTTTGGACAGAAGGGGCATTTGCTTGTTAATCTCTTACCCCATCGATACAGATTAACGTAAGAGGGTAGGAAATCTATGCAAGCATTTGTGATGAACTTCAAGACATTACGAGGCAGGTTAAACATAATAGATTTCCAGGTCACGTTCTCTTCTTCGGCGATTAGGAGTTTTGTGAAGTTTCCTTGAACCAGCAGAGGGTGTACACGTTCTTGCCAGTAACTGGTTATGTCATCACTTAATATGTTGTTAATTGTTTTCTTTACTACGGACCATGAACTTGCTTCGGCGTCAATACTGTTTTGCATTTGGGTATGGACAGAGTCACAAACTAAAATTGAAGATTGCTTTCTAGACCATTTTGATTCTCGCTGAACTGTAACGTCAAGGGCTTTGTTAACAATTGGGTCTGCTTTAGTTCGGGACCTGCTATATGCGAGACAATGACTTCGCCAGTAAACATCGGATAACCGTGGTATGTCAAGACCCTGTGACATATGAACTAACGCTAGATTGGCTCCCCTTTTTGGGATTCCCAACCATTGTTTAACGTATTTGTCACAGAGTATATCCAGGCTATCTAGGGACGTTTTAGTGAGGGTATGTACCGTTAGATTAAATCGTTTTGACGTTTTCCCCGAGAAGCTAATATGTGAACCGAGGAAAGTATGTGCTTTTTCTCGAATAGAACATATTTTGTTATCACCGAGTGAGAATATCCATGATAATGTGCCATGGCATGAACATGTTCCATTTTTCCATTGTCATCAGTCATCCATGACGTCATCAATGACGTCATCAATCAAAATCAATTTTCATCAATTACTCATCAATTCAATGCATTCAGATAA
>JZLH01S0161853.1:31915-42554 GCA_001188425.1 Eucidaris tribuloides
TATTTTTATCTACTCTGTATTATACGGAACCATTGTATTTGGCGTGAATTCTAGTTCAACTTGTATTTAGAATACTATCTGGCGTAGTACATATCTGCCTACTTGCTTAGTAAATGATGATTCACAGATGGATTACAAGTGTGCGTTGCACATAGCTTGTTGGAAGAAGTCCCAAAAGTCCTTTCGCGTATAGTCTCGTCGGATATATTGTCGTTCCTTTACGATTTCTGTTTGGTTAGCGACTTTATTTCAGATATGAAAACTGTCTTCACGCCAAGGTTCTGAAGTTTCTTCCTGTCATTTTCCGTGCCTCCCCTCCGTAGGCTTTGCGGCGAAGCTTGCGTTTTTTTTCGCACGGGCAATCGGCAGCGGTATTTAGGATCATGTCTCGATATAGTTTCGCGAATTTACCTCGTGTGACAAATTCGGGTCGTGTGAAGTAAAATATTCCATTAGATGTCACTTTAACGAAGTTTGCCAGCTTGTTCGGCGCCTAATTTCCCTGTAACGACAGGATCATGCGATGGCAGAGGCCCCAATTAAAACTCCTTAGATTTCAGTGTTTCGGATGGCCCCAGTCATCGTTATCCAGTGATGGAATTGCGAAGTTTAGTGAAGCCATTCACATTGCTTACATTATACACAGAAGGTATATGGAAATGCAAGGATCAAACCTGAGGCGCCTTGGTGTTGCTGTATGTTTCTATAGAAAACGCTATCGTGCCACGGCATAGGGTAACCTAGCTGCAGTAACGCATTGTTTACGGTAGGAGTTACTGCCTGGGTATATCAGGTCTCCTATTAACCGTCACAGTCAATCGATGCGATCTGGCTGCTCAAAAAACTGACAAAAGTTGGCTTGTGGTTTCCATGAAGAAAGCTTACGGTTCCACAAGACATATATATACACCAGAACAGTCTACGACAGTATGAGATGTTATGATATCACGCAAACGCAAGTAACGGTGCAAGCTGGGCCGGCTTCACCTAGCTAAATTGCCGAAGTTTTGCAGCCCGGTGTATCAGCCTATAGCGAAGGTTTGCTCCCCCTGAAAATACTATGCTGTATGCTGCTACATTAAAGTACGTGTTCAGGAATCTGCTCTTACGACGCAAAATAATTATAATGGATCGACGAAAATAGAAGGTTTACAACAGCAGCAAAAGTTTGAAATAGGGTTCTCCCTTGATTATTGAAAGTGTTTTAAATAACGCTCTGGAAATATTTCATGAAGTTGACGGTCATTGTAACATGTAAGATAATAAATTGATACTGATAGGTGGAAATAAAAACACACGATATAAACGTAATCTTATATTATCATTTAATCTTCTTTCATAACGAAATCGCATGTTCCGATTGAAAGACGATATACATGTTTGCCATGACACTTCCAAATGTATTGATTGATTTGGCACTACATAGTAACAAAATTTCACGTAAAAAAAATCACTTCATAGATGTAATGCAGCTGCTACCTATCGTTTCATATCAATACAATGTTTTTTCTCCAAATTTATACCACCTGTGAACCATTTATGGCGGACGGTTTCGTCATATATTTTCTTTGACAAATTGAATCACATCTTGTAAGATTTTGTTACGTGACGGGATGTTCGTTATAGGTCCTTCTGCCAGAACGGCGTGATACACTCCTTCGTAGTCAATCCATGTCACCTTAACCCCGGCCTCTTCTAACTTATGCGCGTAAAATATACCATCATCGCGTATACTGTCTAGTTCTACGGTAGCAATAAATGCTTTGGGTAGACCTTTAAAGTCTTGTCTAAACAGAGGAGCTGCTCTCGGATCAAGAAACATCCCTTTTATATTTGCCCAGAGAGTGTCGTTGCTTTGCAAAAACGACTCCTGTGGTAGATACTCGTCTGTCGTTCCGAGCTTTTCTAAAATCATGCTGTGATTCAGGGCACTCCTGTAGAGGTTTGATCGCTTGAAGTCGGCGCTGGTGTGCCCGTTCTTCTCCAACTGGGACATGAAGTGGTAATCGAACCTACCGAAGAAATATGCGGACGTGAATTCGGCCAATCGGGGTCTGGCCACGAGTCCGGTCGCACCGAAATGTTTCTCGTACCTCTGATGCGATGGCGTATTGTAGTCGAAGCACTGCAGCCAGGGATAGAGCAAGACTTGGAGCTTGATGTCGGGGGTTGCCGGTTCGTCGTGGATGAACTGGGTGAGAAGTGCCGTCAGGTAACCGCCCGCGCTGTCTCCGCCCACGACGACTCGCTTGGCGTCCACGCCGAACTCGCGGGCGTGCTTCAGAAACCATGTGGTGGCCTTTAAGCAATCTTCAAATGCTGTCGGGAATGAGTGCTCCGGAGCCAAACGATATCTGAATGATAGTTAAGAAAATATCCAAAAGAGAGGAATAGACCATTGTCAACATGGATGCAAATTTATACGGAATATTTCTCTTCTGAAACCAAGTAATGAGCTATTTCTTTCATTTGCTCTTATAAATACATTTTAAAAAAACAGACACTATTCATGATTTACAAAATGGTAAATGGTCTGGTCGACATTCCGCTGTATAATTCTGTTCAACCAAACAACAGATCAACCAGGGGCAACGATAAAAAAAAAAAAAAAAAAATTAGTGCAAGTAAGCCATAAAGCTAAAGTTTTCCAAGACTCATTTTTGTGTCAACTGTAAGGGACTGGAATGCACTTTCAGCAGATGTTGTAAACTCCCCATCGTTGAACTCATTTAAACACAAACTAAAGTTTGATCAATTATAACCCGTCTGTCCACACGCGGCGTGCACTCTGTAAGTTAGCGTGATGTGTCTACATGATACTTTGCTGACTCAACGATGCAGATGTAGAAATGATAATAAGGTTGATATTGATAGATTACAGCGTATTCAGAATCGTGCTGCCAAGCTTGTTTGTAAGGCCAGGAAATACGAGAGGGCGACTTCACTGTTGAAGCAATTACACTGGTTACCCGTTGAAAAGAGAATTTACTATAAGATTGCTTTGCTTGTTTACAAGTGTATTCACAAATCTGCACCACAACACCTAATGAATCTATTATCACCACAACACAGGTCAAGTTACAGACTCCGCTCTAGCGATGATACCACAATTTTACATGTTCCTAGAATTAGTTCCAAAAGAGGGGAAGCAAGTTTCGATTTCTGTGGCCCGAAAATATGGAATAGTTTGCCAGCACATGTTCGCATTTCTACTCCAGTTCACTCATTAAAGCAGAAGCTTAAGACGTTTCTGTTCTCATCTTAAGGAATTGTAACGTAATTTTATTACCTGGAGAGCTATGTGTAAAGCGCGTAGAGCAGTTTTATACTGGCTATGCGCTATATAAATGTCAGTTTATCATTATTATTATTATTATTATTATTATTATTATTATTATTAATATTATTATTATTATTAATTGGATATTTAAAGGCAGTGCATCTCATTTGCAAACATCCCCGTAGACCAGAAAAAGATAGCCCATGCCCTTAGGTTATTAATGAAAGGCATGTCTGTGAAATTTGGGGGTCAGTAGTTGCCTACAATTTGAAAAATGCGAAAGAAAAACAATAACCGTTTAGTGTACATTCTGTGGTAGAATTTTTTTTTCTCGCGAGAAAAAAAAAATTGAATCAGAGTCTAACGGTCACTATAATTTCACTAAAACTGAGTTTCTAGTTCCTATATTTGGCTAAAGGTTCCCAGATGGCATTATCTTCTAAATGCCATTGTATTTACACAATGTTATTTTTTAGGCATGCAAAAGAGATCCCCTGCCTTTAAGTCTTGGATATGTTTTAAGGGGAGAGAAGAGAAGTAAAATGAAACACTTACTCGATAGATACCACCACCATGTCGAGTTCTAGGGCTAGTTGTCCTGTTAGGGGTCCGTAGAGTCCTAGGAGAAGTCAATGAGATAGAGAGAGCAAAAACGAATGATGAGAAAAAGATCACCTTACTTTCATGATTATGAAAAAATGGTAAAGAAGAGAAAGGAGAACATGGAAAAAAGAAGTAGAAAATGAAGAAGATGAAGAAGAAACAAAGAAGCAGAAAAAGGACACCCCTTTGGTAAAAGGTACATCCGCCCTTGAGGATGACGTTCTTAACGATAACGTTCTTATTTTTATTTTATTATTACACTGTAAAATTATTATAAACATCCTTATTATTGTCGTTCTTCTGATCCTCTTCCTCCTCATTCTTTTCTTCTTCTTATGTTCTATTTTATTTTGGTGGGATCTGCTTAGGTTCAATTAATTCAGGTAATAAATAAACAGACTGATACTCAAGACAAGTTTACCAGCCCCTTTCGAGAAAAGGTACTATAAGGTGTAGGGGACATAAATTCACGATAAAATGTGCAACCAGGCGTGAATTTGGTCTCGAATTTCTTCGCCAATATTCTCGACGAAATGTGTGAACTCGGAAATCTATTTGCGAATATGTCTGCCAAGATTCACGAATCGTCGTGAATTTCGTCGTAAATATTTTCGCAAATATTCAATTTCGTCGTAAGTAGGCCTATGTTAAACAATATTTACGAAAAAAAATACGAGTAATGAATACTGGCGCAGATATTGGCATTTGGCAACTAGATGTGCGATATCGCAGAGTTAGTCACGAATATTGGCGAGGATATTCACGATGCACGATGTAACTTCAGGGCCATCATATAAATCATGTCAAACGGGAACATAATTACTCCAAAGAAAGAGGCAAACCGTTGCCATTGAATGCAAACTTACTTGTACTACCAATCGTGTAGCCACCGCCGTGCATGTAAACGAATGCAGGCAAAAGTCCCTTCTTCTTCTGCTCAAGTGGTTCATACAAAAGAACCGGTATTCCATCAAACTCGGTATAATGTGCCTCTATGTTCGAACCCTGAACCTGCGACTCGGGTGACCGCATGGGTAGATCCATCAAGGTGCGCATGGTACGGTAGTACACGTCATCGCCTGGTTGAACGAATGTTCGAAGGGTACCCTACAATACATAGAGAAAACCCGCAGAATTATTATTTAAACAGACAGGCAGAAAATTGCATATGGGCAATTCCACAGGTTGGTGGTCAAACAGGGTTGGCATATTTCCCACTTTTTATCATATTTCCCGGACACTGTCCGATATAAAATTGTCTTCTTGTGTACAAAGTCAATGGGAGAAATTTATATTTCCCGGACGATTGGGTGGGAAATAAGATTCTGACCGGGAAATATGCCAACCCTGTGGTCAAACCAAGCACTACTAATATTGGCTATATCTCAACTTATGTTACAGTTTATTAGTTTGATTGCCTGTGATGTATGAAGAAACAACGGGGGTCATCATTTCTACCCCAAAGTTTGCTTCTCTAACACTGCCTTCTTGGAGAATCGGCAACCATACACAATATGCCACATGTGGGACTAGGCTCCACCTACTGTGAATAAATATAAGTTTTATGAAAAATTATCAATTTTTCTCCAGTTTTTTTTTCCATGAGATAGTGTTAAGCATATAATACTGCAATGATAAATGTATTGCTTTTCCAATAAAAATCTTTTTACATGAAGATAACCCAGAAAATATGTCTTCGGACAAAATGTAACGTGAGTAACTGTAACGTGAGTAACCGATGTTCTTTGTAATTTATAGAAAAATAGGGTAACCCACTACATTTTGCATGTAGTCAGTTTGTGACTCTCTATCACAGTGCTTTGATAAGGGTACAACTTTTTTGAATGAGAGCTCCACATGAGGAAATTTTTCAGTTAAGTCCTAACATTTTATGCATGTCCAAATTCTGTCACGTGAGTAACCGAGACATTTGAATGATTTTCATACAATTCAATTTGATTTCTCAAATTTTTATTTTGTACAAATCAGAAGCAACATGTGTGCTTTGTGATGGCATAAAGACTTTAAGCTATGTACCCTTAATAGTATTGCAAGAGATCAACAAGTGAATCAAAATGCCTTCAAATGTAACGTGAGTAACCGTGGAATTGCCCATATCGTTTAGTTTGTCAGATTTCTATTAACCCGTCGGGAGATTTGATTTTACTATAACACGCATTTTCCAGAGACCACAGCCCGAGATGTTCCATTCTTAGTCTCCAACGGGTTAAAGACGCTATATAACACTGTGGAAGACCCGTTTAAAAAATTGTCGAACTTTGCTATCTGACATATCTGACAGTGTTTGAATGGACAAATAAACACCCTAGAACACAAAAGTTTGGACAGTTATGCTGTCACTAGTAAAATATGTGCAGAAACAAATGGCACATTAATAAATTATCGGCCGATAGGAAATTCTGCAACACAGCAGTCTATGGGGAAAAACTGGTATGGTCTCTCAATGATTTTCACTTTTTCAAAGCACTTAATGATCGTTTTAAGCTGCAATTTTTTCAGGGCTTCATTTTTAGACAGTATCAGAGACACTGGTAGCATGGGGAATCATGTAGCTCAGATTTTTTAAACTGGAAACATTGTTATATAATGCCTTTCACAGAAGTTTTAAAGTCACAGGCTAACATTATGGAGCTTCAATTAAAAAAAAAATCAAACTGTGATATCTAAGCTACAAAGTAGTGTTCAAATGGACAAATAAACACCCTAGAATACTAAAGTTTGGAAAGATATGCTACCACTGACAAGATAAGCATGAATAAACGATTAGCACTCGGGTGGAGGATTAAATAGGCTAGACCTGCACCCAGTAAGTCTGTGGAAGGAAATGGGCAGGTGAATCCTGTCAGTTTGAATGCTTGTATAGTTTCGCTTTTTTAAAGCTCTAAATCATCATTTTAAAATACAATTTTTTCAGGGCTTCAGTTTTAGACCTTATCAAAGACAGTTATTAGAGCATAGAGGATTATGTAGCTCACATGTTTTTTTTTTTAACTGTGGTCAATGTTAGCCTATGGCTTTAAACTTAGGGCTGACCCATATTAAGTTACAGAGTGTTATCGCTCTTTTTTTTTGATCACTGTCCCCTTTTTTCAAATACACTGAGCAACAGGCAAGCATAATGTTTTAAACACAAAGAGACAGAGAAATAGAGGTTAAACAATTAATAGTTGGGCGGATATGGAAACAGGTAGAAATTTATTTAAAAAAAAATAGATAACACAGTAAATATCAACAGAAAAATAAATCATATTTATATTCAATCGAAATAAAACATTTCAAAAAGTATAAATGACATTATTTTTAATCTAAAAAATACATAATAAAATTGAAAGAATACATAGAGCGAACAATACTTCAAAACGATTCAAACGGATTGATACAGATTTATCTATAGATGTAACTCTCATTTTAAAAATGTTAATATAATATATATATTTCACAGGATATATTCAGCAAAACAATAAATAATACTGTTAAAGGTAAATGACATAATTGGGGGTATTCCTCAACTTGGGCTGAAACTACTCTAGAATCAAGGATTCTCCTGTGAAAATCATGTAGTCAAACGTTGACTCATTCTAAAATAAACAATGTCAATACCACTCGTAGCACGGAAACCTGCTATGTGGCTTTCTATGGGGCTATTTTTTATCGTCCCCGGATAAAATTAAGATACTCCTACGTTTATGCTTGATTCTCCTTAAGTAAACAAATTACGATCAATGTGTCCCAAATGTGTCGCAACCTCGGAGTTTTGTTCGATTGTAATATGACAATGTCTATCAATTTTTATATTTTGTATCGAGTAGGTACGAACTTCGTAATATTGGGTTCATTAGGAAAATATTTACTAATCGCTCAGAGAAATTGTTCAAGTCTGATTTCTCTCGGACTTGATTTGGAATGCAGTATGTTATTTATCTACGCAACAGCGTGTCTAGCTTCAAGCTTCAATGCTTGCAGGCACGCAGTTGGTTACACTATCTAAACACATCCCTATATCCCCCCCTCTGACATTCATGGTTGCGAGTTAATGATCGTATTTATTTTCAATTTTTACTTTCTCGTTATTTTTTCTTGCTCAAGGGTTTGCTCCTCTTATTATAGGTCTTGTTAGTATTTCCTCGTCAGATCTTTTCGTTATCCTTGTTTTTTGTTGTTCAAAATCTACAAAAACATGGGGGACGAGCTTTCGCTTCCGCTGGTCCTTGCTCTATGATGCCTACCTGCAGTTATCGAGTTGATCCGGTGTTTCAACGCAGTCTAAAACGTACTTGTTTAATGCCTTGCGTGATTATTTTCATTCCCCCCCATTTTTCACCTTCCTCTCAATTCTTATTTATACCTTGCGCTTAGAGCCTCTGCCTGAGTGGATTTGGCGCGAATATAATCTATCTTTATTATTTATTTTAAGGACAATCTCCAGGTGGGGATCCTCCCTGCTAGTGTTGATGTTGGTATTATTTAACTCATTTGGTTTGTTTTTCTTTGGACGGCATTTACAAGTGGTCATTCATGTCATAACATTTCTACATTTGAGTTACCTGACACTTTGAACGCAACCGTGGGCTGACCACGACGGTTTTATTTCGCATAATAGACATTTAGGTGGACTTTGGACCAATCATGATAAGAGAACTTTACGGGACCTACACGTACACAGACAACTAGTTTAAATATTTACAGCAGTGGTTCCACATGAGTGGACTTTGAACGAAAACAGCCGCGCGTGATGCGCGAAACGTTTTGTACACAATGATTCATCGCGTGTCACAAATAGTGAAGCTACAAAGGCAACGTTACCAGTATGGTGGTTATCTTGAATGCCACAGTTCCGAATACGTATTGCCATCGGTCGACCATCGATTCTGGGACAGGCGTGTAGAACGCATATCCCACAAACAAGGCAAAACACAACACTGCAACTGCCGTTCTGTAATTCATTCCCATTCTCGATTATGACTGCAGCCGTTAATTCTGAAAACGATGAAGTTGTAGTGGATGCTTGTGTGGGGATACTAAACCTCACGAAGCTGCTGCTGCACAACACTCCCTGATAGTCTGGCTTCCAGACGTTTAGATTAATCCACCCTATATTGATAAGGAAACTATATTATCCTCAGTCAACTGCTCAACTCAGACTAGTCTCTGCGTCGCAGGCGGGTGTTCTAGGAGGGAGAAAAATCGAAGGGTCTGGGACCGAGACTAACTCCCTGATAGCTTGTTCCCACCAGCGATTCCGCCACACGGGTCACTTAAAGCAGGGGCGATGCCAGGGTAAAATATTAGGAGGGGCGAAAAATCTGTTGAGGAAAATTTTGACCCCCCCCCAAAAAAAAAAATAAAAAATAAAAAATACCTACCAAATTTCGAACATCCTCCGACAAGCAGGGGGCAGACGACAACCAAAACCATATTTTGCCCGCCATTTTTTTTTTCCTCGCCGATTCCAATTTTTACCTGACAAATTACAAGCCAACGTGGGCGGGGCGAAATTGTAAAAAAAACCCGGTAAAATCCCCGTTATTTTCGTTACTTTGAAAAATAGAGGGCGGCCGCCCCTGCCCCTCCCCTCCCCCCCCCTCCCCCATAGCGCCGGCCCTGACTTAGAGTCGTTCTGTCGATCACCAGCTATGCGATCACAAAATTCGCGATATTCGGGGCGATATTGGGGGTAAGGGAGCCTCAGTTCTTTAGCAGAAGTGCCAAGATCGCTAGCAGATAACGAAACTCATAAATACCGGTCTTTATAGAAAAGTTATTTCTTGAAGGTTAATAACTGAGAAATGTAGAGACTGTTGTGCATTAAGTGTGATTCAACACAAAATACAAAAAAAAAACTAACTTAAAGTGATAGGCTAACATTGTGGAGCTTCAATTTAAAAAATTGTCAAACTTTGATATCTGAGCTACATAGTAGTGTTCAAATGGACAAATAAACACCCTAGAATACAAAAGTTTGGAAAGTTACACTGCCAATGGCAAGTTATACATGAATAAACAAAACCTAGGTGTACACACAGTAAGTCTATGGGAGGAAATGGGCGAGTGAATCTGGTCAACTTACGATTTTCACTTTTTTTAAAGCACTAAATAATCATTTTGAAATACGATTTTTTTTTCAGGGTTTCATTTTTATACCTCATCAAAGACACTGGTAGCATGGGGAATCATGCGGCTCAGATTTTTTTTAACTGTGGTAAATGTTAGCCAATACCTTTAACTGATGGTGGGGAACTAGCGACTCATTCTGATTTGTGGAACAAATTTTCCACACAGCCAAAGCAATACTAAAAGTTGAAAAATCAAAAAATTACCTGCTTTTATTTTATAAACTTTATTCAGTCATTTTAGTCTAATATAGGTGAATTGCTCCATAAATCCAGTACACTTAAAACAGCATACCCCAGATCGACACAGTTGTTGAATTTGTCCCTGTATATTCAGCAAGATGAGGGCTGCACCCCACAAAAACAGTGTAGTACTATGCAGTATGTAAAATAACACTGAATTTTCACTAAAAATTGAAAAGAGGTTTCTTACAGTCTTTTCAGTAGCGTAGCCAGCTTTTTGCCATTGGGGGGGGGCAAGGCACCCGAATGTACCGACAAACTCCCGACGTACCGACATAGGCTATTCATGTTGTGTGATGATAACAGTTTAATGATTTACGAAGATAGTGAATAATTGATACACAGGGGCGGTATAGGTTTTTGGTAAGGTGCATTTTTTTTT
>JZLH01S0161855.1:0-24053 GCA_001188425.1 Eucidaris tribuloides
CAATCAATCAATCAATCAATCAATCAATCAATCAATCAATCAATCAATCAATCAATCAATCAATCAATCAATCAATCAATCAATCAATCAATCATTCAATCAATCAATCAAACAAACAACCCATTAATGAAACCATCAATCAATCAACCCATTAAAGAATATTTATATGTACATATGAATAAATAAATAAATGAATAAATAAATGGAATAAAATATGCAATTTACGCATAAATTGATTACACAACCTATCAAAAATTCCACCCTTTTCTGTGTCATGAATTTAGCTTCATTTAAAATTAATGCTTGCAAATACTGGTAATGTAATAATTCCCAGAATTAAATTGAAAAGGTTTTACTCAAATTCAACACCTACTCAGGTATCCTCCTGACTTTAGCTCCTATTTTTCTTTGGCCATCCAGCAGGATTGCCGCATCCACCACAGCGCCCCCATACTCATATGTGATGGGGGGCGTGTCCGTCCATCCACCTGACACGTCGATGCGAGAGGGACACTGGACCGTTATCCACTTCCCCATGGGTGGAAGGTCACAAGGTGTGGTGTTGATGAACTAAAAAATACAATCATAATAATAATAATAATAATAATAGTTGAAATATCTAACAAGTGAAACACATTTTTTTTTTTCTAATTCAACACTATGTTTGTCAATAGCACACTTGCTCACCCCTGTATGACCTCATTATTTACATCAGGATACCCATATAACCTCAGTTTGCTGATGGTATCCCCTTTTGTTAATTAAGACAATCATTTTTATACTTCTTAATAACAAATTTTAATGTCACTGTAGAAACTACAAATTATACATCCTTTTAAATTATAGCAACATTTAACTTACTCAATGTGTTTAAAAGATTGGTGTCAGTTATATTTGAATTTTCAGAAAAAGGTATATTGCGGGGGAAAGATATGCACATAGCTACAAACAATCCAATTCTTGCTCAGCATGAAATAAATAAATTGCTACTATACAATTGATGCACTGGTTGCAAGTGTGTTAGGGCAGAGACAGTGCACAAAGTTTAGTCAGTGCAAGTGATAATGCACGTGCCCACAGGGCAAGTGCGTTATCGATCGCACTGACTAAACCGAGTGCACTGGAACTGCCTGCATCAATTGTTTTATAAGACGGGTCGGCAATACAGACTGAAAATATGCAACAAAAATTAGACTCTAGGCCTAGTAGAGGCAAGCACTCAACCGTAAGCTAGGTAGGACCACGTTCTAGTCTACCTTACGACTACGGACTTTTTCAATTTGGCTGCCGATATATCGGCGCGGCAAATATCGTCAGGTATCAATCATGTGTTATCAATTGGGCATGCACGCTAGGAGAATTAAATGCACGCCCCACACCTGTCATTTGACCAATCATATTGTGTCATTCTTAAACCCGTCTTATCATAGATTATTAAAGTATGACATCACTCTGGTTCAGAAATATGTGTGGACAATGGTGGAATCATGTGCAGTGCCGTGTAGCTGGTTGTTTCTTCATAAAGGAGAGCTGCAGTTGCACTGCGGGAGTTATGGTTTGGCTGTTGTCTTCATGTATTTCTGATTCAGTTTGACGTCATCACTTCTTCTCTGTATTGTAAATCACGTAATTCGAGTAAATCCATAGCGCTTCCTTTTGCAAAAGTTATTATTTTGCATCAATTTTCATGAGCTCACCTGTCTGGCAGACATGACGGCATGTCGGATGAGAATCTGTGCGGCGCCCTCATAGTGCCGAGCTGCTCTCATCAGACGGTCAGGTCTGTCTAGCCACTGAGAACGGTGGTTGGCGAGAGAACGGATGCCTGCTTGCATCTTCTCAGCCTAAAAATGGGACACAGGACAAAACTGGTTAGTCTGACTTATATATGTGACCTGTCACAACAAAATGCACAATGAATCATAAAAATTAAGATATTATGTTTTTCATATAGTCTCAAATTTGGGACTCTAAGCTCTAAAAGGGTGTCTAATTTGTCTAAGATGGATAAAGCAAACTCATTTAAATACACTACTCCAAGTTTGGACCACCATATAAGTCATTATCAGTTAAAAAATAATTTAAGAACAGCGCTCATATCTGCACAATGTCAGCATGGATTTGTTACATGGGGCCTCGTGTCTCCGTCAATTTTCTCAAACTTCCACTAAAACATGGGTGCGTTAATTTCAAGAAAAAAATTACACTTCTCAAACATTTCTGGCCCTCAAAACACCTAGTCAATATCCTTATCAAGTATGAACCAACAAAAAAAATGTTATGTTAATGGCATATAAAGTTTGCACACATATTAAGAAATGCATATTTTATGGTAAACCTGTGAGAATGTAACTTGTAATGGAATTCTTCATCCATGTTTTGATTAAAATCCATTTTTTTTTACATTCATGACACTCAAATTTCAGAGCATGTAAATTTCTTTTTGAGTAGGTGAGGTACAACATGGAGACAAAGGAATTACAACTTCTGAGATCATGCGGAATTAATGCACAAGAAGAAGTGTAATGATAAAACAATCATCTCCCAAATCTCATGAAAGAAATTATTCAGATAATTTACAAACCTCTAACAACTGGAATGCATCATTCCAAGTCTTATTTCCACCCGGTCCACTCCTCAGCCCTCCTCGGCCAGCAGCCATGGCCCCCAGGACGTCAGCGATGCAGGCCAGACATCGAGCCGCAATGCCAGCTGAGTTGCACTTGCACGCGACTGAAAAGAGTAGAGCAGGAAAAGGACAATAGGATGCAGATGCTTACAGGCTGTATCTTTGATGGTTAAGTTGTACAGGTAGAAAATCAATGATGACACACCACCATTGGTTTTAAAAACACCCAGGCCATTATTACTGAGGTCTTGCAGTACAGGTTTACTTAAAGATGGCCTGCAAGATCTGCTGGAATTCTCCCTGGGTCAAATATGCATTCCATTCTGATTTATTACTTCAGTTTCACTATCAACATCATATCTTTGTGGCCATTACTGCCACTGGTACCTTCATCACATCATCATCACTATCATTATTATCATTATCATTATCATCAATATCATTATAATTATTATCATTATCATTATAAATATCATCACCATCATCATCATTACCTTTATCATCGTTACCAAATGCAATCAGTGTTATCCCCATTACTATTATCATCACCATCATTTCACCTTTTACCATCTCCATCATAATGTTACCACCACTGTAGTGGTACCATCCACACATGTTTACAATCACCATCACCATTACCGTACTCCTCTTTCTCCCTCCCTCCTCCTCCTCCTCCTCCTCCTCCTCATCATCATCATCATCATCATCATCACATCATCATCATCATCACACCACCACCACCATCATCACACCACCACCATCATCATTACCATCATCGTCATCATCATCATCATCATCGTCATCATCATCATCACCACCATCATCGTCATCATCATCATCATCATCATCATCATCACCACCACCACCACCATCATCGTCATCATCATCATGACCACCACCACCACCATCATCATCACCACCACCACCATCATCATCATCATCATCACCACCACCAAAACTATTACAACACCCACCACCACCAACAACAAGATTACTCACTTGTATCTAAGGTATCTAATGTCTCTTGTGCAAAGCCCTCTACTACAGCACACTTCAGGAAAGGCAGCGCCCCTAAATTCCTGCTGTTCATCAGTACATCCTCTACATGCCGCAAGCCAACCTGGAAAAACATTTCTCTGCATAAAAGACACAACAAGAAAATGCAAGATGATAATCCAAATAATAAGATTTCCATATAGGGTTCACTATTAGGTTTGATTAACCAATGGGAATTTGAGGCAAAACAAGATGCACACCATTTTCTTAAATTGCTACACAGGTACAGATGGCATTTGCATGGCATAAACATCGGCAATTAGTTCATACACACACAAGAAAAACATTGATGTCTTTCTTATCATTTAGACAGGGTAAGAGATAAAATTACTCTCATTGCAAAGTATTATTATAATCTTGTTACAAAAGTTGATTGTAGCAGTTACAGTGAAACCAGTCTTCAGTGGCCAACCTTGGAAAACAAAAAAATGTGGCCTTTATAAACAGGTTGGCTGCTTTAGAGAGGTGGCCACTAAGACAGGTTTGACTGTATAGGGTTAAATATTTGTGTCGCAAATATCAATCAACCAACATCAGCCCAGTTAATTATATCTGCAGTACCTTATTGTGGAAATTAAAGTGTACCAATACCATGGATAATTTGTTTGCTATATGTAGAATACATTTGTGTCATTCCCTCTACAAAGTATTAGCACTAATTGTGATTACTCTGATTTTTGTTTATTGGGGTTTGAATGTAAATTTCAAACAGTCAGTATCAACAAAAACGACTTGCAATAGACTAGTCAATCAACTGATTCTATCAATCGATCAATAGCATTATCAATAATTTGTCAGTGTACGTCTTGAACATTAACACACACACCCAGTGTATTGATCAATATTGATACTGAACTTCGATAGTAGAGTAAAAACTTACGCGTATAGCCAGAACGCGCACGCATAGAAACTAATGCTTACGGAGCAGAACTTAAATGTGCAGAGCACAAGTGCCGGAATATTGTACGCATTATGATCTGATTTATCAAAATATGGATTGCTTCACGAGCTCAGATAACTGAATTGCGGTTATTTGTAGTGTATTCTAGTTGTACACAAATTTGATATTTAGGGTTATTGGTACACTTTAAAGGCAAGGTTCACCCTGAGAGCAAGTTGGTTTTAATAAAAGCAGAACAATAAGAGAAACATATTAATGAAAGTCTGGCGAAAATCCACCAAAGAATAACAGAGTTATGAAGTTTCAAAGTTTTAAATTTGTGAAGTCACATGCGAGCAGCTCCCCATATGTCATGTAATATAAATTCCATAAATTGCAATTTTTTCAATAGTTCATGATAATTGAATGGTTTTTTTTTTCATAGTTGCATGTATGAAATAATGTTTCTGATAATATATTGAATGCACAGATAAAAATCATTTTCAAATTTCTGAGAAAACGGCACTTTCATGGAATTCATATCACATGACATGTGGGGAGCTGCTCGTATGTGACGTCACAAATTTAAAACTTTGAAAGTTCATAACTCTGTTATTCTTTGGTGAATTTTCGCTAAACTTTCATTAATATGTTTCTCTCATTGTTCTGCTTTTATTAAAACCGACTTTTTGTAAGGATGAACCTTGCCTTTAAGATGAGGATTTGGTATAAATGTGGTACAAGTCTCATCCTACCAATGCTATTATTCTGTTCTACTGTTTGATAAAAGAACACACAGACTCATTTATCAAAAGAGTTTCACCGTTAACGCGCCCAGTGCACTTGGGACAGTGCATAATTTGTATATCAACCTGTTGGCTACGAGAACAGGATTAAAATTACAGAATCCCCGAGGCAATGATAGACATAAAATGTTAAGGGTTTTACTTCTTAACTTCTCAACCTACCTTCTCCACTGAAACTCCGCTCCCAGATCAATGTTGTGCATGATCTCCTCCAGAGACAGTCGCCATGACGACCGCCACCTCTCCAGCATCTCCTCATCATTCTCTCCGTGCAGCAGCCAGAGGGCCTCCTTCATCCCCATCGTCTTCTGACACGCCATGACGGGGAAGAGTCTGGCATTGAACAGCGTCCTGTCATAATCAGTCTAACACCAAGAACAAGTGCAGAATACATGAGAGATCTGAATAATTTCTTATACAGTGATGTCAGAAATAGACATGAGGGGACGGAATTTTTAATTTTTTTTATAAATTTCATGCTCACGTTGTCATCAAAGGGGTCTATGAGTAATTCTTGTAAAACTTGTTACATTTCTAAACCAAATCCATATAATGTGCATGTTTCAAATTCTAGGTAAATACTGATCTTCAGATTTCACAGACATATCCTTTATAATTAGCCTCGGGGCATGAGTGATGTTTTGCTGTGCAATGGGAAGGGTGCAATGAGACAAACTGACTTTACATCAAATAGTTCAGGTATGCCAACCCTACATAACTATACGTAAATTTAAACCATTTCTTAACAATAATTCATCAGAAGAGTCTTACCAGATGTGAAGACCAGATGTCTTCCTTGTCAATTCCTGTACGGTTCAGGAACACCACCCAAGGGGTGTTACAGAAGGTGCTTGTGCCTTTGACAAAAGTGGTCTGAAAAATTAATGATGATAACAAATATCTAGATTATTCACAAATGGTCCAGGAAAAAAAATTATAGGACAAGTAGATCCTTAGCACACAAATATAATGCTTTTTTAAACCATATACTGCAATACATTGGTAGATAGTATTTATCAAACTGTAAAGATTTGAAGCAAATTTACTGCTGTTGCTGAGATTGACTATTACTGCTACTACTACTACCATGACTACTTCCACGACTACTACCATTACTCTACTACTAGTACCACTACTACTACTTCTACTGCCAACTACTACTACTACTGCTACTACTACTATTACTACTACTACTACAACTTCTATAACTACTACTACCAATTTCACTATCGCTGCTACTACTACTACTATTTCTACTACTACTACTTCTACTACTACTACCACCACCACCACTACTACTACTTCTACTACTACCACCACCACCACCACTACTACTACCCACTACTACTATTACTATGTTTACTACTGCATCTACCACTATTTCTCTCATAAACCTACAAGACAGTAACATAGCTAACAGGATTAACTCTTAACATGCCAAAGTTGCAAATATGCACCATGTAATACACACAATGTCCATAGAGCTGTAATTTCTCTGGCACATTACGAGTTAGTACATACCTGGATGGTATCAAACTTGCCCATAACAGTGTAGACTCTCGTCTTTATCCTAGGATGGTTGCCAAGACACAGATTGAACCCCTGGAGGAAGATGCTTTCTGGTAGACACACATTTTCAAGTTCCTGCGAAGAAAGATTTCACCTTTTCAAGACAACTCCCCCATACATGTATAGTGAATTTTCGGCTTTGTATTTTTCTTTTTTCCGGTTGTAAATCTTCCTCCATGTTTGCTTATCTGTACACAAACCCCATTTTTACTAAGTTACCTTTCAGGGTTTCCAACCTGAACAACAATTACTTCATAATCCAATTACTCTCTTTTTTCATTATTGATGTACACAGTTGTGTTTTACGGAGTAAACTTCCATTTTGGTCATGTAATCTATAATTCAGTTGCATTTCAACAATATAAATGATTTAAATATCCAAATGTCAAACTGCCACTACATAAACAATTATTGTACTTACCTTTTGTTAGCAAAAGCTTGTTTATGTGTATTTACACAATTATATTTATATTTGCCTGTTAATTATTTACTAATAATAATAATTTTTATTTTCTATGACCAAAGTGGAAGTTTACAGCTATTAAGGCCTATGGTATTTCTTGCGATTATATTTTGATATTCTATAAGAGTGAATATTATTTGAAGTTGTTAGCGTCTTCTTATTTTGTGTATTATATTGTGTTGTTCTACATGTATGTATATCTTTGATGCAGGGCCCCCAAGAATAACAGTATTAACTCTTAACATGCCAAAGTCGCATATCTGTACCAAGTAATACATGTAAAGTCCATACAGGTTTAAATAATTTGGCATATTAAGAGTTAAACTACTGATGGGGCCACCCTGCTAAAAATAAAGCTCAATAAATAAATAAATAAATAAATAAGTAGGAAGAATCCCACCTGACAAAATCTTCTGGAGGACATTTCCCCTAAGAAGACGTTTCCCCCGGAGGACAGCTGCCCGGAGGGCGACTCCCCTGGAGGATGGCTCCCCTAGAGGACAACTCCCCCGGAGGACAACTCTCCCAAGACAACTCCTGCAATGGCAACTCTTCCTACGGATTACTCCCCCAAAGACAATTCATATTTTTTGAATTGGAAACAATGTTAAACTTTTAAAGGGGATTTGTCATCAATGGGAGTTGTCCTCAGAGGGAGTGGTCCTCTGTGTGAGCTGTACTTCGGAGAAAGATCCTCCAAGGGAGCTCTACTCTGAGGGGAGTTGTTGGGTGTGAGTTGTTCCCAAAGGAGTTGTCCCAAAAGGAGTTGTCCTCAGGGGAGTAGTCCTACAACCAGATTTCACAGAAGAGATAATGAACTATTCCTTTTTACATTTTTCATTTGCCAACAATGCACAAAAAATGATTTACATATTATATGAAATATGTGAATATTCAAACAGAATTAATTCAGTTCAAATAATGTTTTATCCAAAATCTGATGAAAAGGACAATACATTACAAAAACAAAGGTTAGCATATCATAGCCAATGGCAAATAAAAGACAGAATACAGATGGTATCATGCTAGTCAATACATGGTGGAACCGTCATTGGCAAACAAACCTATCTCAGCTTAATATCCAAATAATTTCCTCAGTCTCTTTGGAATAAAATAGTCTGTCCTTAAAACATTCACTGATGAAAATCTTTAGAAAGTGTGTAGTTCAGAGTAACACATTCTCACCATACATTAAAAGGCAGTGACATGATTGGGAGAAGTCAAAAATGCCTCAAGAGCCAAATGAGTTGAAACATATACCAATATGTACACTGGATATAATGCATAATCAGCCAGGAAGGATTTGTTTTGAAGTTGATTACAGTATTGAATTAATCTCTGGCCCTGATAGAAAATGTTCCCATTGGAAGCTACACACCAAATGTTATCATTACAGCATTTTCTGATAATAATTGTACAACATAGAGGAAATATGTGAAATTTTCACAGCAGAAACTTCAAACGATACATGATTCTGAAAGCACTGTGTCCTAAAGTAAGGACTATATCCAACTTTGCCATTTCCCTTTAATCCAATCTTGTTTCAATCAGATATGAAACAGCCCCCTCACTCACCCTTGAAGCATCACCATCGATATTCAGCAGGTATGATTCCTTTCCAATATTCATTTTGCACTGAAAAAACAAAAACAAATCACAATTATAATTGCAAGCCATGATTGATTTCAGAAAACAGAATCCCGCATAAGAAATTGCAACATACAACAGGTTTCTACACATTGAAAATAAAACTAGTATTTCACTAGTATTTCATGAAATAACTGGATGAATCAGACTGTTTTCCAACAGATAATATATCCCCACCCTCACTTGCCGCTTCTTATTTACAGTTGTCATCCATCATCTTGCACTTATATTTAATCTATGCTTCCCACATGTATCTTATATAATTCATGAAATTTAACCTTTAAATAAAGGAATGTAACCACACTTGAAATGTAAGACAACACTACATTCTTTAAAATTGAATGGTTTCACTACAATATGGTCAGCAAAGTTTCAGTTTGTATGTGAACTTTATTCTTTTGAACATGTAGCTGATCCTATTATTGTTTAATTGTGAACTAGACCTTTGACTTCTACTACTAAAATTTAATTACGGTGTTGCAGTCCACACACTTGAACCAAGTTTGAGTAAAATTACATGCACAGTCTTCGTAAGCTTTGGTGGTCATACGGAGAGAGTAGGCAGATACAAGGCTCCATGACATTTTACCTTTTAGTTTTAACTCTTAACGTGCCGAAGTCGCAGATCTGCACCAAATAATACACATGAAGTACATGGAGGTTTTAATCCTCTGGCATGTTAAGAGTTAACTCTGGAATCTAGTCAGTTCAGTCTTGAATCATTGAACATACTTGACTTGAGCTTCACTGAAATCCCATCAGCAAATTCTGAAGTTACTGTGGTAAAAATTTGAAATCAGACATGTATACCCCATAATCTTTGACCTTAATTTACCCCAGTAAAAAGACTTACTTCAAGATGACTGTGTGCAATTAGACACTTGCGGCCTCTAACTTGAACCCCGGCTCCAAGAATGCAATTGATTGCCACAGTGTCTTCATTGAGCTGGGCTCCTTCCTGCAAGACCACAAACCAAATAAAAACCTTTAACAGGCAAAGCATTTAAAAAACCTCTGTTGTATGCATGACATCACAATGTTTCATCTTAATTTTTTTTCAGTAAGGATAAAGTCAGAGTTTCATTCATTTTTGTTGGAATTGAACATTTCTCATAAGTGGGTCAGAGATTGTTCAACCACACAAAAACAAATAAAATATGCAATACAGTTAGAAACAGGTTGGTTGTATTAAATTAATGTTGCTGTTTCATTCTGAGTTGGCCCAGAAAACAGCAAGTCTTTCCTAAAGACCTGTATTGCCACGCCAGACATCAGAAAATGACATCAGACAATTATTGTGAGTTTTAAATGATCAAAATGCAGATATCACTATGTACTTTGACAGCGTATGGGTTAACAGGCAATGGTCAATGAAACTATAAGAAAAACAAACAATTATTTCATTCACCTCTTTGACGCAATGAGTGGTCTCTGACCAAACAAAATGGCCGCCATCTTGATCCTTGAGGGGACATGTGACCAGACGACGAAGATGCTCACCAGGTACCAGTGTCTGGTAGTCATGGCTACCATCCAACAAGACCACTGTAATTGGATGACAGTAATAAAGAGACTTGATGCAATTTAAGGAAGGAACATTGAAGGAATTAGTGACAATATAGATCAGACAGTTGTTTTCTCACCAATTCCTAACACAATTCTAGACCCCCTACGAGTAGGGGGTGATGAGGGTGCTATAGCACTCCTGAATTCTTTTTTTTTTGGGGGGGGGTGGAGGGACATGACAGCCCTTAGCCCTAAGCAAATTTAGTAGTACAAAATGTAATTTTGTTTATTTCAAACACTTAAACCTGAACTTTTTTTGGTTTTATCGAGACTAGAAAAAGCCCATAACACATCCCACCAAACTTTAGGAATTTACTTGAACTGCTTGGACCCCTCTCCCCTGTTGAAGGTTTTATTTTGTGGCTAAAGGCACTGTTATGAATGCATTATACCTAGATATATGCCTGATTTTCTACTTATTCAAAACTCTTTTTTTTTTTAGGCAATTTAAGCAAATTTCAGTATTTATTAATACATATAATATACTGTCTCCTGTATTACTTTGCAAATATGTGAGAAAGCACAGCTAGTGGTGTGTAGATCAGTGAAAGATGCAAACAAAGAATTAATACCAGCTTTAATCTTGAATCCTCGAAATTCCCTCCAGAGAACTGCCCTGGCACTCCTCTTGACCTGGAGCTCGGCCTCGGTCCACTGGGTGCGGAGGGAGTTATCGTAGGCCTTGCACCGCTCCCCTGACAGGTACTCCTCCTGTTCATTGCTGCCAGTCATGGGTAGAATGAAGTCAAAGAACAGGGACATCTGGTAAAACAGAGAGTGAAAGTGGTGGAGGTAAGGTAATGGTAATCACATTTTTTAGTCTTGTTCAACAATGAAAAATATAATAAAATTCACTAAAAGTTGTGATGGTAAGGTAATGGTAATCACGTTTTGTACTCTTGTTCAACAATGCTATATAATAAAATTCACTAAAAGTGGTGATGGTAAGGTAATGGTAATCACATTTTTTAGCCTTGTTCAACAATGCTAATTCACTATATGCCACCCCCTTAATATATGAACCATATATCCAACTTTGTTGGATATATGGTTCATATATTTATTTATTTATTTATTTATTGATTTATTGATTTATTTATTCATTCATTCATTTATTTATTTATTTATTTATTTATTTATTTACTAATTTATTTATTTATTCGGCATAATATCCCATATAATAAATCAACACAGTAATATCTGAAGATACAGTACGGTATATACTATGTGCAATTAATCTCCTTGAGACACTACCAGACTGCCTGGACGCACAAAAGGCAAACTTAATCACCGAAACCAAGGGTCCTGACATCCAATTTATATTTTTTCATTTATTTTTATTATTCATTCAAATTTTAATAAAGGGCAAGCATTTATTTCGGTGAATGAACTTGCCACTGGGCCTTAATGGTGCGGGACACCCAGCAAGCTATCTTAGTTAGTCCAGATAAGGTTAAACTGAACTGAGGACTAATGAATATGTTTTACAGTAGGTTGATGTATTAAAGACACAGGTTAACATTGTGGAGCTTCAAATTAAAAAATTGTCAAACTTTGCTGTCTGGGCTACATAGTAGTGTTTGAATGGACAAATAAACACCCTAGAATACAAAAGTTGGGAAATTTATGCTGCCACTGGCAAGATATGAATGAATAAACAATTAGTACTCGGGCTGAGTACAAAATAGCCTAGATCTACACACAGTAAGTCTATTGGAGGAAATGGGCAGGTAAATCCGGTCAACTTACGATTTTCACTTTTTTAAAGCACTAAATAATCATTTTGAAATACATTTTTTCAGGGCTTCATTTTTAGACCTGATCAAAGACACTGGTAGCATGGGGAATCATGTAGCTCAGATTTTTTTAACTGGAAATAATGTTATACAATGCCTTTAACTGAGTTCTATCACTCACCCGCATTGGCTTGACACCGCTATCCAGGCCCATGTAGGTACAGGCATCTAGAGGAGGGCAGACGTGGCAAGAGAGTAGCCTCTCTGCAACTCTACGGGCAAATAAAACACACACATAAAAATAAATAAATAAATAAATAAATAAATAAATAAATAAGTAAATAAATAAATAAATGAATAAGTAAATAAATAAATAAATAAATAAATAAATAAATAAGTAAATGAATAAATAAATAAATAAATATATAAAGCCATACATAAATACTAAGTACTTAGATAGATTAATTAATTGACTACTGATAAATAAATTTATAAAACACTACATAAATAAACTGATGTAAGTTCTGATTCATCCAGGTAAAAAGTCAACAAATAATTATATAAATCAAGGCGACTGGACGAGAACGTTTCGCGTCCTATCCGGGACGCTTCATCAGCTCCTCTGAAGAGGTGGCGGGAAATTAGCGTCATGGCGACTCTGCGCAGACGCACTGTCGATGTTGAGATGTCGAGGGGTCTTCCGGATAACGGCGCCGTACGCCCGGGAGAGGTTGTGACGCAGTCCCCCACACAGGGCAAGTTACATTCCTTCTTCTGAGGAAACCAAGGAGAAGGAACACAGGCATCTTCGCGAAGCACTCCGGCTGTGTGGTTACCGCGATTGGAGTATCGAGAAAGCCATCCACCCTTGAAAACATCAACGCTGGGACAATAAACCACGCCCAGCGGACCAACGCCGGGGCATAGGGGTCTCGGTGCCCTACGTCAGCGGACTCTCTGAGAAAATCCAATGGATCCTCACAAGCTACCGCATTCCCATCTACTTCAAACCAGCAAACACTCTCAAACAGAAATTTGTTCAGCCAAAGGACAAAGTTCCCAAGGAAAGGAAAAACAACATTGTTTAGGCCATTCAGTGTAAGGAGGGGGGTTGTCAAGAAAACTATATTGGCGAAACCAAACAAGTGGCTGTATCAACATCGCAGACCAGGGACTTCTGGCAACGATTCTGCAGTCTACACTCACTTGAATACGTCAAAACATGGAATCAAGGACAGAGATGTGCTCATTCTAGACACGGAGCCTCGTTGGTTTGAGAGGGGGTCCGTGAAGCCATGTACGTCAACGCCGAGAACCCCACCCTTAACAGGGGTGGGGGACTGCGTCACAACCTCTCCCGGTCGTACGGCGCCGTTATCCGGAAGATCCCTCGATGTCTCAACATCGACAGTGCGTCTGCGCAGAGTCGTGACGACGCTAATTTCCCGCCACCTCTTCAGAGGAGCTGATGGAGCATCCCGGACAGGACACGAAACGTTCTCGTCAAAGTACAAACGTAAGTCCAGTTGCCTTGATTTATATAATTATTTGTTGACTACATAAATAAATAAGTAAATATAAAATAAATAAATAGGTAAATTAATTAATTAATTAATTAAACAATAAATAAAAAATAAATGATAAACTGACAGCAAAAAAATCAACAGATGACAAAGTTAATGACAATGGTCAAAACACGTATGGATATTACGTCAAAATTGAACAACTTATGATTTCGGTATAGTGAAAAAGTCAACCAGATTCAACATTAGAAAGTGATTGTTATACCTTTTTTAAATTCAACTAGTCGAATATATGTGCCCTTTTTGTTGTTGAAGTCTATGAGGTCACCATTTTCTTTTACCTTGATTTTGGACCTTTTTAAGTTTTGTTCCAGACAGGTGCCACTCATAGACAATTCCATACTAAGTACAAATTAGGGTATTTTCACAATTTTTTTTTTTCAATCTGCTGTCTACACAAATGAGCAATTAAGATTTGTTTTATGGTCTTGTGATTCTTGTCCAAGTAAAAGCAAAAGGCAACAATAATCATGGGACACTTTGAATAATGAATCATTTCTTAAAGAAATAAATGGAAAATAAACACGTGTTCGGCACTTTATCTGTGCATCCTGTACAATAGTCATAATCTTTGCCTCTGTTTTAAAAGTCAGAATGGAGAATTCACTCTGACTAGTCACCTGGGCTTATAACCATTCACAGTACCATAAAATAACCATAAAACATACCTTTAATTTTAAAGTACGGTCAGGGCACTGAAATTTTTTATAAAAATGCTTTTTAAAATTCTTTCAGTATGGAATCCTTTTCTTTCCTAATTTATTTACCTTGATGGAAAGAATACCACTCCACAGATTAGAGGTACATCATCATCATCAGGCAAGGCACACAACCTCATATTGGTAGGTCCCGGACGATAGAAAATGTCCTCTACATATCCCTGGATGGCATCAAGGCAAAAAAATACAGAATATATATATAAGAAATATATACAATATACAGTGCCTCCCAGAAAAACAGAACCCTAAAACAAAGGCTTATTATGTGGAAGCAATGGGGCGAATGATTGAAAAAAAGGATGTTTAAAATAAACTTTGACTTAGGCTCTTTAAAAGGATACATTAAGTAAACTTATTTATTCATGCATCTTTGAGTATCATGACTTTGACAATTTATTGTAGCTAAACCATTTGCTACACTTTTTGGCTAAGACACTGAGCATATCATGAAGAGAAAGAGATGGACACATGGTGCACATACTGTCTAAGCCAAAACGTGTAGCAAATGGTTTTTCAAAGTCATGGTGCACAGAGATGCATAAATAAATAAGTTTGAGTAATGTATCATTTGAAAGAACATAAGTCAAAGTTTACTTTTTCAATCATCCGCCCCATTGCTCCACACAATAAGCCTTTGTTTTATGGTTCTGTTTTTTCTGGGACACACTGTACATTATACAAATAATGACTGGGCAGATGTCATTGCAACAGATTACTTGCCCCAGGTTATCTTGAAAATAATTAATTTTCCAAGATGAAGTCAAGAAAAATAATGATCCTTTTCAAAACAAACAAACCTTGATGCAAGGTCCAATATCACAATAATGATTTCTTTTATTCAACATCACGACACATGATGACATTTTAAAGCAGAAAATGTTTTTTGACTGAATTTTGCCTTATGGAAACATATTGCTTCTTGTGTGTCTGTGAATTATTTGCATGCATGTGATCGATGTGATGAAGCGTACATAGAGTGTACGTACGTAAATGGACGTTCCGCGTGCAGCAATACCTAGGTGCAACAAATTACTTGCCCGAGGTTATCTTGAAAATGATTAGTTTTCCAAGACGACGTCAAAGAAAATACTGATCCTTTTCAAGACAAACAAGGGCTCTGGTAATTTGATGCAATGTCCAATATGACAGTTATTCTATTTTCATTCAACATCACAATACATGATGTTTTAAGGCAGAAAGGGTTTTTTGACCTCTTATATGCCGTATGGACACATATTGCTTCTTGTGTGTCTGTGAGTTATTTGAATGCATGTGATCAATGAGACAAAGTGTACATAGAATGTATGCACATAAATAGATGTTCGGCGTGCAACCCTACATACGTGCAGGAGAAAACAACCAACCAGCAAATACTTATATGATTGCAGATCCACATATAAGTGCTATTCCTTTACATATTATTTGGGACTTCCGAGATACGCACTCCTGATCAATGACTGGTCATTACATCATACACTGGTAGTGCTCAAAATTAAAAATGTCGTGCGACAGACATTGGGCCAATCAGTGTTACAAACAAACTTAACCAGTTGTATGTTGTTGTTTTTCATTTAAATATCAACACAAATAACAAACAAAACAAAGAGTAAGGTTTCCTACAACATTTTGGGAGAAAATAGCAGATACTGCAAAGAATGCATTCCTGCAAAATGTGATTTTTTATGTCACTTGGTCTAAAACATGCATCATAATTAGTTAACAAGAAAGTTATGCAATGTGTAATATATCTCTCACCTGCATTTCGTGATTTTAGACAGAACGCATTTCAAAATGATACCATTTCAGGCTTTCAGGCTTTTTTTGTAATTTTTCATTGATTTTGAAAAAAAAATGTATAAATTAGCATAATTAATGAAATGCAAAATTCTGTAGAATTGTTTGGATGCCCTGGCCTTGCTTCATCAGTCTGAGTGATAAGAATCAGGAGCCACCGAAAAATAAAGGAGAATTGGCCTTCTTTGTCATTTTTGATTGACTTTGAATAAATTTGCATAATTAGCATAAGTTAAAATTTTCAAAATTCTGTGTAGAAATTTTGAAGCCCTTACCAAGTCCAATCAAATTAAACAAACAGAATCAACATCTGCCTAGAAATAAAGAAAACGTACCATTTTGGGTGATTTTGAATAAATTTGCATAAATTAGCTTAACTAATAAACTTCCAAATTCTGTGTTGAAGTTTGGAAGTCCATACCAAGCCCAATCAGAAAATACAAACAGAACTAACCCTAGGTTAAGTTTTTGATGTTGACTCCACAATATAGTCAAAGTATGTTGATCTGAATGATCTTTGACCTTGATTTTGTGACCTGAAATTCTACTCAAATGATAAGTGATACTTCATAGCCCTTATGTCCGTATTCCAAGGAATACGGATACAAATATTCAGACTTATACAGTGCACTCCCGTTATAACGAAATTCCTGTTACACCGAGGTAGAAATTCAGGTCCCAAAATTATTATCTATATATCTATAAATAATTTCAATGTTTGGTTATAACGAAATTTCATTACATCAAAAGAAAACTGTCGACCTGAGGACTTCGTTATAGCGGGAGTCGCCTGTACCAGAAATACACCACCGCCGCCGCTGCAGCCGGAAAAGCCACGCCTATATCTAAATTCTGCTTTGCATAGGTGAGACAAAAATGATATTTGTTGAAAGATTTATTAGTTATTTAACCCTGATTTTTTCACTCAGCTACAAGCCAACAAGTACACAACTCGTGATATTTGCACAAATTTTGCTCTTACACATTTTAGTCATTACCTCTTTATTGATTTTTAAAACTCCGTGGTTCTTGGCGTAGCGTTCCTTTGCAGGCACGGCGAAGATATAGGCACTGTCCTGGCTGCTTGACCAGTCTACTTTCTGTCCCCTGCCTGAAACGGTCAGCAGCATGTCAGTACTGGTCACCCACACCCCAGGGGGACAGTCAGTACTCAACTGAAAGTAGAAGGATAAGGGACAGGAAATGAGTTTACACTTTGTAAGTACTAATTTGAACTTCATCACCTAGACTAAAAATACAATTGTGTAATACCTACCTCAAAATCATTTCTACAACATATTTTTGCATCCAAAATTAGAATTGACAATGTGACATTTTTCAAAGGTGCTGTATGATAGGGTTTGCTACTGATTCTACTGAATTGCTAAATTCATTTCTTTTATAAGATTTATGATCATCAACATTTGAAGAACAAACACAAATCTTCAAATTGTTGAGGTCTTCCAACAGTTATCCACCCACAACTTTTAGCAAATTTCTTGGAATCAAATTTTCGAATGAGAAGACTGATTGCAAACCTTGGTCTAGTCTTGCTTCCAAACATTTAGATTACCTTTTCTTATATTGATATGGAAACTACTATCTTCAGTCAAGTGCTTTGACTGACTAGTGTCTTGATTTAGTTTCTCTACAGTGATTGTAATCTAGAGTTAGAGCAAGTTAGAGAATGAGTGTACTCTGCAGGTAGAAAAAGTTGTTATGGTCTGAGACTAACCTTGGTCATGATTGTGTGGATGACTGAGTCCAGGTTGGTGACGAGACCATCGCAACCAGTCGTCTGATAGTCGGCATGCTTGCAAGGCAGAGTGACGAAGCCACGTCCACAGGGGTCAAAGGGGAAAGGTCTTCCCTGCAAAAAGGTCAATCAGTAATAAACAAACTGTCAGTATGGACACTGTACAATTATAGCAATTACAGCAACTTCAAGCAAAGTAAAATGAAATGCCAGTTTCTTATCCTGTCCACTTCCTTTAATTTTCTGCCCACCTCCTTTTATTATGTTTGATATTTAATTTATTTTGTGAAAAATTATTAAAATACAATGTCAATGAATGAAAAACTAATATTGCATGTTTGTTTATTTTTGTGTTGGAGCATGTTTTGGGCATCTATAGCGAATGGACAAGTGATATGTGATAAAGAAAAATCAAGCTGGAACTAGCCTTGTAGCTTTTGTACACACGGCAGCCATCTTGAAAAAATATCAAACATGAAATAACTTGGATCTGCCTCCTCCTCATTTGCTGAATATCCGGATGAGAATTTTTTCATTTGTACTTGGCCTTTATGCTCATGCTGGGCCCTGTTTCATAAAAGTTTATATCATGTCGACTTTGACATTCTACTGCAATTCACGGCTCTGATAGGCTGTAAAGCACGGTTGCTTGAGTGCTATATGTTTCACAGCCAATCAGAGCCGTGAATTACAGTAGAATGTCAAAGTTGACATGATATCAACTTCTATGAAACAGGGCCCAGATGTTTTTCATTCGAGGTGATCATGGTGATGGGTCAACAAAAGATTCAACTGCTATTTACTTTCATTTTATGCAGAAATGAAACTCAGCATATGACTTTATAGTTATACATAAAAGATAGATTCAAACCTTTGTGACCACCTGTCTATAGCAGCCACCTGCTTATAATGGCCACAAAAATTCCCCCAGAAAGAATACCACAGAATTGACCATATTTAAGGTGCTGCTTGTTGTCTTGTATCTGCTTTACATGAAACTTACATGAAATTTACCAAAGCCTGTGATTTAATCTGCAAAATATCAAAACATTACATACCTGTAGAAAAGACTGCATTTTATTAAAACAAACAAATAAAAATAGCATTAAGAGTGTTGGTTCCCTTTAAAATGTCTAGTTTTAATGTATCCTGGGTGGAATACCTAAAATGGATAAGAAGATTAACCGTAAATCTTCTTCACATCAGCACGTCCAAGTACTTTAATGCCTTTAAAGGTGATCTGAAGATTTGTCACTGTAGAATTCAAGTATAATACATCCTTTTCCAGAGAAAGCAAGTGCTCATGGTCTCCAGGGAAACTATGGCATTTAAAAGTCAAAATAGCTATTACACTGGAAAAGGTTCAACAATAAAATACACTTTCACAGCAATTTGACCATCCAGATTGTGACAGAAATATGTAAAGTTTTAAGCAGATTAATCATTAATCTTCTTATCTATGCCACATTAGTAATGGTATTACAGTAAGTACAGAGGAATCTGACGGATTACAATTGCAAGAGTAAGATATGGCATTCATTTCCCAAATCAGAGGAATCACAGTCCACAGGGAAATTGAAGTACTTACAGAACAAGCTAATGTAAAACTTTTAACGATAAAATAAACCTTCTCAGCAATTTGACCTTCAAAGAACTTCCCGAAGTTAACTCTTTGCCTACCATAGGTTGAATTTGTGATACACTTGGACAATCAGACAACTGGAAACATGATGTCTCTGGCTCATATACATGGTCAAAGCCTGATAAAAATGTGATTAAATATTTTAACAACTTGAAAATTTGTTATATCTGTAGTTCCTTGATTCCACTGCTACAGTTAGATGCCAAATATTTTCATAATCTCAGATAAAAGCAGTTACTTCTTAATTTAATAGGCACATCAGAATATGTTTAAATGGATGAAAAAGTATTCTCTGCTCAAATAAACTGCATCAGTCTCAACAATACAACACATACATGTATCATAAAGACCGTCACTTCACTACTTTCCATCATTTTTGCTTAATTGTTAAATATTCAACTGTATGTCTTTTTTTTTTGGGGGGGGGGGTCATAGTTCATTATGATCATATAGTATAAAAACAAGTACTTACAACATGCAATATCAAGATTCTGGACTGAGCCAAGACATCGCTATTGACAACCTGAAACAGAGAGAAAAGTTAAGAATGATCATAAGATGAGAGCCAATGACGAAATGAGATATACTTTAATATACACAGGAAAGAAACATTTTTCAATTGAATTTGATGATCAGTAATGTTAGGTCATTCATATTATACACCCACACTGCATTTAAATGAATATGCAAGCCTTTATTTTTCCCTACTTGATCTTACTCTCCTTCTCCTACCAATCCATCTCCTACAAATGCATGGCAGAAATTGTTCTCAAGTACCAGCTTACAGACGCAACTTAACTGTGTGGAGGGTCAATTTTAAAAATTGTCGACCTTTGATATCTGAGCTTCATAATAATTTTTGAATGGACAAATAAACAACCTAATAAGATATGCAGTCATTAGCAAAATATACAGATAACTATTGGCACATGAATTAATGTGCGGTGGATAAAAATTCTGTAACACAGCCATCTATGGGGGAAGTCAGCAATGGTCGCTCATTGATTAAATTCATTTTTTAAGCTCTTAATTATCATTTTGAGTTTTTGACCTACAAGTTTTTCAAGGGCTTAATATTTAGGCCTTATCAGAGACACTAGTAGCATGGAAGTTAAAGTAGCTCAGATTTTAAAAAGTCTGGAAACATTGTTAAAGACACTATATAACACTGTGGAAGACCCGTTTACAAAATTGTTGAACTTTGCTATTGACATATCTGACAGTGTTTGAATGGACAAATAAACACCCTAGAACACAAAAGTTTGGACAGTTATGCTGTCACTAGTACAATATGTGCAGATACAAATTGACACTTTATTTTCCTATCAGGCGATAGGAAATTCTGCAACACAGCAGTCTATGGGGGAAAGCTGGAATGGTCTCTCAAATATTTTTACTTTTTTAAAGCACTTAATGATCGTTTTAAACTGCAATTTTTTCAGGGCTTCATTTTTAGACCATGTCAGAGACACTGGTAGCATGGGGAATCATGCAGCTCAGATTTTTTAAACTGAAAACATTGTTATACAATGCCTTTAACTCTAAACATGCCAGAGAAATTACAGCTCTATGGATATCATGTGTATAGTGAGGTGCATAATTGTACATTTAGCACTGTACGAGTTAATCAATGCAAGGTCAAGTTGGTTTTTATAAAAGCTGAACAATGAAAGAAGCATAGTTTGGTGAAAATCCACCAAAGAATAGCAGAGTTATGAAGTTTCAAAGTTTTAAGTTTGTGACGTCACATACGAGCAGCTCCCCATATGTCATGTAATATTATTTCAATGAATTGCCACTTTTTATTGGTTTGAATTTTTTTCATAGAAGCATGTACGAAATAATGTTTCTAATTATAAATTGAATGCATAGCTAACATCACTTTCAATTTTCTGAGAAAATGGCACTTTATGGAATTTATGATAATGGGGGAGCTGCTCGCATGTGATGTCACAAATTTAAAATTTTAAAAATTCATAACTCTCTTATACTTTGATGAATTCTCTTATTCTTTGATGAATTTTCGCCAAACCTTCATTGATGGGGTTCTCTCATTTTTCTGCTCCATTAAAATCAACTTGTCATCAGGGTGAACTTCCCCTTTAAGAGTTAAGTATTAAGTAGCTACTTACTGTAAACCCTTCCTGTTGACTGAGATGTTCTGCAACCACCAACAGCGCATTCAGTGTGGCGCCCCCACTGCCCACTTTAGAAAGGGGATCCTCGACTGTAAGCAGCAGAGTGTTCCGACTGATGTGGCCTTTGCTCTGCCGCAATTCCAATTCTGTTGACAGTAACATGACAAGAAACATTAAACAAACTTTGTGGAGTACTGGTCCAATTAGTTACTGATGCACTATTCTGACGGAATAAACTTTAAACAAGTCAACCCCCCCCCCATCAAAATAAAATAAATGATAATAGAGCCTTGAAATTACATTTTAGATTTTATTCAATACACAGACTTGAGTAAGGGATGGATGAGCTATGGTACTGTGTTGTTCTCTTTTATAAAATTGCTAAAATCTTCCACTTGTCATCTTTTCATGAAAAGAATTTTACTCACCTTTTTGGAATGCCTGAGCACTGTCTTTATTCTGACAGGTGACGACAATGGCGGTCCACTCCGTCTCTGCCATGGCTTATTGACTGCAATCTTCAAAAGCTCAAATTCTATTGGAGAGATCAGAGGACAGTATAAATTAATTATTCTCCAAGTGTCATAAACTCCACAAGTGCTTTCCAGATTTTTTCTTTTTATCTAATCGTTTCAATGCAGTTGGTAATATATTGTTATCACTGTCACAAAGGGATAACAAACTTTTAAAAACTTTAAGCCTCAAAATTAGGTAAGCTCTTCATAGAACATGTGCCACTTTGACAACGCCCTTTTTCTGCTCTCTAGATACCCATATTTCTATAAACTGCTGCTCACGATATGGAAATATGGGGATATATGTAGTCCAAAATCTTCAGCCTGTTATTATTATCATTATTATTATTCATTCAGCCAATGATAAAATGCACATGAGATATAAGTATAAATATCATAAAACAGATAATACAAAAATAAGAATGCAGTAAAAGTGTATGCAATGTTACACGTGGGCCAAGGCTCACGATAGTAAAATTCTTACTCTTGGCCGCTACATGTGAGCCATCACGAGTAACAAAGCTAAAATATACAAAATAATATTTTAAAAAATGCATACATGTATTGTTGGTACAGAAAGACAAGGGTACCAAGTGCAAACCCTTGACAAGGAGAAGGGCGCCAATGCCATAAAAATTGCACAGCACTGACATCGTCCCCCCCCCCCCCCCCCGTTCCCAAAGTCAACACCTCCACCCTCAACCAATGATATATTGTACAAACCCGATAAAGAAATAGATTGATTGCCAGACTAATGGAGATTAAACAAATAAAAATAACGCAAAATTATGGTGTCTCTCATCATCCTGTGTTGTCAGCTTCCTCTTCCTCCTTACCAAGGTCAGTTAGGTCAAAGACAATATGGGCTGAAGCTTTTGGACTAGTGATAGTAGAGGTGGAGCACTGCAAATGCAAGATGCAAGTCAACAAAAACCGAGGAATTCATATCTCGTACGCTCATATCGTACCCCGTAACATTGTTGGGCATCGTACCGACCCTAACCGCGACCCGTGGCTCTCGACCTACGTAGCCCAGTATACGTGACTTGTCACAGGCTGCTGGACTCCCCGTAAAGAGTACCTTGTGGTCGCGGGACACCGTACCGCGTACCCATCACCGTGCCCCTCGACCCGTAATGGCAACACGTACCCGTCAACTTTGTTATGCATGCTGACACCGTACCCGTACGCCGCCGGCACCCGTACCGCGGTAACTTTGTTTTATCTGTATCCGTATCCGTACCGTGCTCTGGGACCGCGTATCCCGTACTTTGTCAAATAGCTGTACCAGTACCCTGTACCCGACCGTGTTTCTCGGTACCCGTACCGTACGTCCCATTGGACTTTTCAATGCTGGACCGTACCCGTACCCGTACCACGTGCTCTCGACGCCGTACCCTACCCTGTGATTTTAACATGCGTACACCGTTCCCGTACCCTACCGTCGGCTCTCCGACGCTCGTACCCGTTCCTTACCCCGATCTGGGACCCCCACTATCAACTCCTCTGCCTAAGATTACTAACTCTTTGATCACATTAATATGCAGACACTCC
>JZLH01S0161856.1:15529-26617 GCA_001188425.1 Eucidaris tribuloides
AGCGAGTTCATTACAAATTTACAGAGCGGGTATAAACCCCACTAAATCTAAACCCGCTCTGCAAATTTACAGAGCGGGTGCCATCAACGTCCGCATTTTACAACAACAATAACATTAACAACAACATACTCTGTTCACCAAGTTTCCTGAGACTGGAGAGAGCTGCTGAAAGCTGTCTTTTACTTGGAGATTCGCATTGGAAAGCCATAATGAGACGTGCGGCTGGTCTTGGGAAGATAAATAAGCAAAAATTAGCACAGGTAATACACATAATTTCGATCGAAGATTGGTAAAATCTCTGTGTTCTACTTCCGCCAGTGCACACCGTAGTCCCTGTCATTAAATATCACGTTAGTACAGTATTAATCTGTCTCGTTGTGAAAACAGAATTGTAACTTTGTCTTTGGTGTACAGTAATGGGTGGCTTTTTTTTATGCAGTAGTGGTACACAAAATGGCCTTGAAATTCAGTCTTTTACAAAATACTGAAAATATTGCTTTGATATTGCTAAAGTAAACATGATTTTAAGGAGTTGACATTTCAGACTCGTCTACGGACTAACCCGTTTTCTGATTTTTCTGCTTTTTTTTTGGGGGGGGGGTAGCCTCAACAGACTCACACGCGCATGCTGCGTGTGAGTCTTGTGGGAAACTTATAGCCATATTCTAGATCGTACAAATGACCGACTTCTACCCCGTTTCAATCACTAACTTTTCTGCTCATTCTGACATTAAAACGGGTAAATTTGTGAATGTACATCTACCTCTTAAAGTGATAGGCTAACATTGTGGAGCTTCAATTAAAAAAATTGTCAAACTTTGATTTCTGAGCTACATAGTAGTGTTCAAATGGACAAATAGACACCCTAGATGGCCTAGAATACAAAAAGTTACACTGCCAATGGCAAGTTATACATGAATAAACAATAAAACTCGGGGCGAGTTTTATTAACCTAGGTGTACACACAGTAAGTCTATGGGAGGAAATGGGTAAGTGAATCTGGTCAACTTACGATTTTCACTTTTTTAAAGCACTAAGTAATCATTTGGAAATACAATTTTTTCAGGGCTTCATTTTTAGACCTCATCAAAGACACTGGTAGCATGGGGAATCATGTAGCTCAGAGTTTTTTTTAACTGTGGTAAATGTTGGCCAATACCTTTAATATAGTCAAACAATCGAATTTCAAAACTTACCTAAATACTACCTCACATCTCCAAACCGCGACATTTTATCTGCGTTTCGTCTTGGGCCCCGTCTCTAGCCTACTGAAGGCTGCTAAACACCGCGCGTGTGCTGCACGACGAGAGCTAGAGACGTCCGATCCTACATCCTGTCGCCGACCGGCGCGGCGGTGCGGTGACTAGCGGCCTGTTACCGCAGCTAGCCAACGCAGTTTGCGCATGCGCATTACACTTATATTTCCAGAAAAAAACATGGCGAATCGGTTGGTAAGAAACAACGAGACATCGCATCGTTAAAACAACTCCCTCTTTTTGGAAGAAGACGCCTTCATTGTAACAACATTTGTTATCGAAACGAGGTAGAGTACATTTTTGGGTGTGAATGAACTCATTCCAGAGTGGTGACTGCGGTAAATTACGCGAAACTGTGTATGATATTTGACTTCAAATTTTACTTCCACATGGTACACTAGACGGAAATGGGTATCGACGAGGCCCGCACGCGACACACGTGCGGGCCGTCGATTGTAAGGGGGCGGCGTCGGGGTGTCCAGCATTATTAAACTAATATTTGGCAATGTAGCAAATATTTTATGATAATGGCGTACTAATCTATGATCTACTATTGAGCGACCAAAAACTGTGATTTATAAACGTGACATGCTATGCCATCGCCATGTCGCCATGTTAACTAAAACCTTCCTTGGCCACACCTTACTGTGGTGTGGTCCATAAGCAGTAGCTATATGGACCACTAGCCCTTCTCCGGAAAAAACGAACAAAATGCTTTGCACTGCGTGTGACTTAATCAAGACCAACTAAATAAAGTTGCTCTCGAAAATTCAACATGCTGGACCCACATGTTTAGAAAAAAATTTAAAAACAGACTCTGAAATGTTGTCGCTTTAATTTTTACATAACATATTTTATTTATAACAGATCATATAGACTAAGCCATATCAAAGCAATATTTCAGTCTGAATTTTTAAAAGACTTGAATTTCAGAGCAATTTTCTGTGCCATACCTGCAATAAGAAAGGCCAAATTACTTTTGCTACACAAAAGTATGGAGCTCTCCCCATTGTGTCCTTGCTTTATAAATATCAAATGCAATCAAGTCATAAAAACTTGCTGATTTCTGTAACATCAACACACAACAGATTTTTCAAATTTGACAAAATGTCAGTTTAAACATTGTACATGATTCCCCAGAACAGATGCTTATTTTTGTCCACCTACTACGTATGTGGTCCCAGAGACTGTACGGACACATTGTAGATCTATTGCCCTCTGCTGGAAAAAACAAATCAAGTTTGCACTGTGTGGACTGAATGATCAGTCCCCAAAAGAGGACTGCGACAGTTGTCCAAGATGCTGGGAAAAAATTCTTGGCAAATTAAAAAATGCAACTTGGTGAAGTGGTGAGTCCTTCATTTTCAAATTATATGTTACAGTATGTCATTTGTAGTCAATCCATTTTGAGCAATATTTCAGTTAGAGTCTATAATTTTGTTTGAAACGGTAAATTTCAGAGCACATTCTTGTGCCACGACTGCCTAAAATCAACCACACATTACTTTGTGCACAAAAGTATAGAGTTATCCCAATATGTGATTTTTGTCTAGAAAAGAGATTATTAGTACTCTTAACTTGGATGGTAGGCTCAGACTCAGTTTGATGATTCTTAATGATTTTTTAACTTCCCACACACAGGCCAAGTACAAAGACAAGGGGTCGGAGATTGCCGAGGACCAGATCAATCAGATGTCGCGTCAGTTGGAGGTCTTCCGCACGAACCTGGAGGAGTTTGCCGCCAACCACAAGACGGAGATCAAGAAAAATCCCGAATTCAGGATGCAGTTCCAGGACATGTGTGCAACCATTGGAGTCGACCCGTTAGCGTGTGGGTAGTCCCTTCCATTACACAGGGCTGTCAACTTTTTGGAATGACTTGGAGGAAGATTCACTTTTGCCCGCCAAAATTGTTTTGTACTGGGGGGGGGGGGGGGCAGGGGGCCGACAACGACCAAAACCATTTTTTGCCTGCCAAAATTGTTTTTACCTGCCAAATTACTAGCCAAACAGTTCGTTTGCTCACTTGTACACTTTTGGCGGGAGGGTCTAAGCTCACCTGAGCCAAAGGCTCGAGTGAGCTATTGCGATCGCTTTTCGTCCGTCGTGCGTCGTTCGTCGTGCGTCGTGCGTCGTGTGTAAACTTTTACACGTTTTCAGCTTCTTCTTCAAAATGCATGATTGGATTTGGCCCAAACTTGGCAGGAATGATACTTAGGGGGTGGGGATTCAAGGGTCCTCAAATGGTACACCTGGCCCCTCTGGGGGCCCAGGGGCAGGGCCCTAAAGGGCCAAAAGTAGGTAGTTTTCAAACATCTTCTTCTCTAGATCCAGCAATAGGTTAGTTAAGCCACTTTGTGTGTAGATACCTCTATATGTGCTGAATTAATGTTCCTCATGACAATGCCCAGGGTGGCCCCGTTTGGCCCCTACGGGGGGCAAAGTTTGGGGGTAGGGCCCTATGGGAATAATTCACATTCACATCAATGGATTTAGACCAAACTTGGTGGGAATGATCCTCAGGGGGAGGGGATAGAGGGTTCCTGGAATGGTACACCAGGCCTCCCTGGGGGCCCAGGGGGCAGGGCCCATAAGGGCCCATACTAGGTAACTTTCTAACCACAAGCCCATTTGTAACCAAACTTGGGTGGTAGATGCCTAACAGGGACCTCAATGGTATTTGGGGGTCAAAGGTCACATATGTAGGTCAAAGGTCAAATGAAGTCAAATGTTAGAATATACCTGCAAATTTCTTCTTTGGTTGGTATTGGCCTATTTGTGACTAACTTGGATGGTAGATGCTACATGTATAGTGACATCAATGTTAAATTGGGGTCAAGGTCACATAAGTAGGTCAAAGGTCAAATGTCAAGATATTAGGGCGTGCCTTGTTTTTATAAAAATGGATGTTAGAATTTAATTTAACCTGGCAAAATTAGCTATATGACAAGGAGATGCAGAGTTTTCCAACTGGTTCATTTGGCTACGTTGGTGCCTAGATATCAGGCTCCAAGGGCCAAAACTATATGTGTAACTGATGTTTTTTCTATGGGTACCATAGAGAGTTTGCGAGACCTCAGGTAAGCGTCGTGCCCCTTGGGGCTCTTGTTTCATATAGCGGGAGATTGGTGGGATGGCGGGAGGATGAGCTCGGTGGCAGGAGAGTCCCGCCAAAAGCGGGAGGGTTGACAGCCCTGATTATAGGTCAAGCAATTACCAATTCCTGTTGATGAAGTACAAATCATAAGCTAACACCAGGATAATGCACTGTAACAGCAACGCGTACGCACGGCACAGCGATACCAGCGGGAGGACACTGGCTTGCATGTACAATGTAGGTACTAGGTTTGTGGCTTGCAGGGCCCAATTGGGACAATATAGGTCAACTCTGTTTGAATTTATTTTAGTGATAAAATGTCAATTCTACACATAATTTGACAGCCTGAACTCATCACAAAATGTTTAACAGGATGAATATCCGGTTAGTGTTCGTGTTTTTTTGTCTTTAAGGATATTGAAGAAATACAAATTGGTGGTTTGAAAAACAGAAATAATCAAAATTTTTTATCACCAACTGTTTAAGGAAAGTAAGATATGGAAATTAAACATTGCTACTAAAGAGGGTCCGGTTACCGGTATTTTTAGTAATGATGGTTTTAGGGTCATAATCAGTGGTCATATCGAGGTTGTTAACATTATATGGACTTATCAACATACCAATTTCCCCAGGGGAAATTCGGGTTACTATGTGTTGGCACCCTATTTTCTGTGTTAAATGCCTTTTTGCCCACAGTTTTAAGACCTCAATATACATGAAAATACCCAACTGCTGTGTTTCCACTTTGAAATCTTGTTATCAGAGCTAAGATCTCTAGTAGGATCCATGAAAAAAAAAAACATATAGACTGCCACAGACGGACCTACGTTATTACCACTAACACTGTGTCACTATTCACACCTTTCAGTGTGAACAAAACCACTTCTGTTTCCAGCCTACTTTTTTTTGTTCTGTCAGTTGAGAGACAAGCCGGTCACATCCTGCTGCCAAAAAACTTGTCTATAAAACATACACCACATTGCTGTTTACATGTACTGTAAGATAAATTGATGAGAGAAGTTGAGAACACTCTATGCTTTTCAGTATCAAGTTACCTCTCTGTACTTTTTGGCAAAGGATGCAGGAAAATTATTATTCCTCAGAACTGGAAACTTGTTCATACCAGTACATTGTAATACACAATGGTATAGAGTCTGATGTTAAGGTTAAATGTGGTGTCTGTGTTCTCTTCATATCCAGCAGGGACATGTTTGACCACTTTGTAACAGCCCATTCATATCAATTACAGTACCCCTTGGGGCATGCTTCAGCTTTTCTCTACCTTTGTGCTTAAACAATAAATAACATTACATACCGCGGTTTTAGTAATTATATCAAATGAGTACATCAAATATACAGACTATCAAATTTGTCAATATCGTACAAGTCTAATTGCTGCCGTCATGCGCGAGGCATTGTGGGTAAAAATTCAAGATGGATGACAGTTCCCCCAAAATAGGAAACGCTGAGAGCGGTAAGAAATTTTACATATTGGGGGTTGTCACTGGAAATGCCCATAGTTCTGTCCTTCTCCTCTTATTTTGTATCATTAACCCATTCGAGACGGTTTGATTTTGCTTTAACACACATTTCTCACAGACCTTGTGACAAGATATCTCGTGTCTAGTCTTCAACAGGGTAATAAAATTCAAATGGGGTTGACTTAGGCAAAGCAGAGAAATTACACTGGCATTCTGGATTGTTCTGAGACTAATAGCATGCCTGATCGCATGCCTGCCCTGTTCCGGCTTGGTAGCATTCTCCAATGCGCCGGAAATGGGGGGATTAAAAATTCTGGTAATCAGCCTGTGTCGGGAATGGGCCAATTAAACCTCTATTCATCACTGGGAGAGGATTCAATGGGGCATTCTGGCATGTCCTAATGAATAGCCCTGGAATGCACGGATTAACTGCCGCTGTATATGCAGATTTAATGGATGGTACTAGGTGCTATTGTGTAGGAAACAATAGGCTTTAAGCTGGCATTCTGGGAATGATTCTGGAATTGGGGCATGTCCAATGCGGCTAGAATGGATAGGCATTTAAGCTCGTGTTCTGGGAATGGTGATGGATTAGAGACATTCCAGCTGAGGCCAGAATGGAGGCTTAAAAGATAAGAAGGCATTCTCAACTCATCCAGAATGCCAGTGCTAATTTCTCTGTAATGCCTTATCTTTTGCAACTACGGCCCTGTGAGCCATGGACTGAGTACCTATGTGCGAGCTAGTGTCCTCCCTCTGGTACTGCGCTACTATTGACAAAGAATTTAAAGCAGATGACAAAACAAAATGTAACAGAATCCACTCTATTTGCATGTTTAGCGACATAGTCAAGGGCAATTTTGCTCATTATCATGACATTGTAATGATGTTATTCACATGAAGGGAGGATCTTGTAGACTGTATTATTTTTTCATGCTTTTATCATGAAAAAAATTAAAATTACAAAAACAATGAACGACATGATTCTCCATGCTACTACATGTAGGTAGTGTCTTTGATAAGGTCTAAAAATGGAGGCCTGAAAAAATTACAGTGCAAAATTATCATTAAGTTCTTTAAAAAAGTTAAAATCATTGAGAGACCATTCCAGTTTTCCCCCATAGACCAAGTGTTGCAGAATTTTCATTTACCGAGAATAATTCATGTGCCAATTTGCAACTTTTATCTGTACATAAATATATAAAGTTTTGTGTTTTAGGGTGTTTTTTGTCCATTCAAACACTGTCAGATATGTCAGATTAGCAAAGTTTGACAAATTTTTAAATGTGTCTTCCACAGTGTTATACATGTTACATGTATAGTGTCTTTAAGTCTCCATATTAGCTTTTTTGGCAGAATGTCAGTCAATATTTTTACATATTTATCATGTCTCTTATTCTCACCTCTTTGTTTCTCCCCTTAAAAACACAGCTGGGAAAGGTTTCTGGTCGGAAATGCTTGGGTGTGGAGACTTCTATTACGAAATAGGGGTGCAGATTATTGAGGTGTGCCTGGCGACGGCAACACCGTATAATGGCGGATTGATGAATCTGGAGGAGTTACTCATCAAAGTGCGTACTACCCGTGGCAAAACAAAGCAGGCCGCAAGATGTTAGCTTGTGAGTTATGCATTTATGTTGAATAAGTTGTGCTGTGCAGTAGTTCGGTATTATCAAATTCATGTGGTGTTGAAATTGTATTGAATATGTGAAATGGTTTTGAATTCTAGTACGAACTTGATATACCCTGAAAGTGCGATACTGCTCAAAATATCACCCAGAGAGCGTACGTGTGTGTGATTCTTCTTCACAATATCTATATGTGAGCTGCGCCGATGGTAGGAGGCAAAAGTCGCAAAAAATCGTTTTCTGTTTTTTGCTTGATTCAAAATCTCCACATTCTGAGCTTTAAAATGATATATAACACTTGAAATATACGCAAAAGGAAAGGGGCGAAAAACGGGACCGAAAGTTCAATTTTAAGACAATTGGCGTTTAAAGTTTCACCATGAATTCAAACTCAGTTGGGCGCGATGCGCCCTTGAATTAGTGATATAAGTCCAAAAAAGTCCTTAGCAACCGGGGCTTCACCCGCATCAAAAAAGTTGAAAATTGGCATGGTGACAGACTGTACTCTTGGCCAGTTTTATCGAAAATGTCAAGTTCATTTATTAATGTTTACAGTGGAAAGTTTAATGATGTATGTGACAATGTAAAACGAAACTACCGCTAATCTGCAGCCATTTGGCGCAAATGCGTCGCTACAAACATACCAATCTTTAAATTAATTAATTTTAATATAATTCATTATGGAAAATTAGTGTTTTCATTGTTTTTGATATTGATGTCCCAAATATTCTAAAAAGAATAACAAACACAAACACTGTATGTAAATTTAACGCTACAACCCAGTTCTTGCCGTATGTCACTGTATAATTTGCGGCGGCAATTATACCTACGGCAGTTTTTGTTGTCGTTTCCAGTTTTATGAAAGAACATCACTTTTAGCTTTCACTTGAATCATGTAAGAATTGCAGAAGACGAATAGTTGTGCAATATCATTATTTGTTAAGTCTGGAAACCAATAATTTGTGTAAGATCGTCCATTCTGTATTTTTCATAATTCACACACACCACCTTATACTTCCATAGCAATACATGAAATCCTTGTATGCTACTGGTTCTTTTTTTAAATTATCCATGTGTTTTGCTGGTAGTATGTACATATAACTTATGTAGTATGGGTATGCAAGTTTCTCGTAGACCCTTTTATGCTTCTTACGTGTAACTCGCATCAATGACACTCTGTGGGCCCCTCAAGAAAAGAAGTTTGAAACGCTTTCTATAGACAGGGGATTAACACGCGTAGCACTGCCTGGCCGAGATCCGGGACTATTGTTTTCTTTTTCAATAGTTGTTTGTGTATTATGCACTTTACCAGTTGCAATCAAACTAAAGAGATACTTTATATCCTTGTATGCTACTGGTTCTTTTTTAAAAATTATCCATGCGTTTTTCTGGTAGTATGTACATAACTTATGTAGTATGGGTATGCAAGTTTCTCGTAGACCCTTTTATGCTTCTTACGTGTAACTCGCATCAATGACACTCTGTGGGCCCCTCAAGAAAAGAAGTTTGAAACGCTTTCTATAGACAGGGGATTAACACGTGTAGCACTGCCTGGCCGAGATCCGGGTCTATTGTTTTCTTTTTCAATAGTTGTTTGTGTATTATCCACTCTACCAGTTGCAAAAAAACTAAAGAGAATACTTTCTTTAATCATCTCAACTCTGAGATGCAAATCAATGTAAAAAGGGAGGCACGAAAATAATTCACACCTCTCTCTGCGGTCGCCTCCACTTTATATAAATCTGTGTTGTGATCGGCACTGGATTGTTGAAAAAGAGATTACGCATTTTTGTTCTTAAAATTTCCCTGTAGCATTCCGAATCAAACAGAGAATTCAAACCATCTCTATGTCAAAAGCATGGGACACTCGGGCGCTCGATTACAGGGGAAAAAAGAGTGTGTTTAATGAATGGAAATTCTACACGAGCGTTAGGACGGAGTAACTGTACCCCTTCCGAGCTTATTCGAATTTATTTTCATTCATGTTGTTTGATTAAAAATATTAAGCATTACAGTTCACGTATACAGTCACACACCAAGTATACTGTCTGTGAAAAAGCAAGGATACTGGAAATACGCCGCGTGCCGAAGTCACGTGACACTGTCCTTAGCAACCCGGTTTCGGACGATCGTTCGCTCGAACGACAACTTGACCCGTCGAAAAGGGTTTGGAAAATCACTGTTTTGGGGTATTTACAATTCGAATCCTAAGCCGAAACTCACACATTAAATAGAATAGATATCAAACTTTTCAAAACTGCAATAAACAAAATTCCCCAAAATAGTGGTTTGGGTTGGTTTTTGGCTTTTTCTGTGATTTCGTCCGTTGCAAATTTTGCCCCCTACCGTCGAAGCGGCTCACATATGTCTGTCTATCTGCAAATGTATCTGTCTCTATGTATATCAATCTGTATCTGTCTATCCATAATTCACCTGTCTATCTATCAGTCTTTATCTTGTGGCTATCTATCTAGATGTTGTACCAAATATTTAATCTATTTTAATCATTCTGTCCATCCATTTTATCGTACATCTTTCAGACTAGTATGTCTATCTTTATCATTCTATTCTATCTCTCCTCATAACAAAATGTGTATTCATATACATATCTAAGTAAATCTATCTATCTAATACATCTTATCTATCTGTTTTCTATCTATCTATTCATATATTTATCTATCCATCTTATCCATCTGTCTATCTATCTATCTATCTATCTACAGTATGTATGTATGTATGTATGTATGTATGTATGTATGTATGTATGTATGTATGTATGTATGTATCTATCTATCTATTCATATATTTATCTATCCATCTTATCCATCTGTCTATCTATCTATCTATCTATCTACAGTATGTATGTATGTATGTATGTATGTATGTATGTATGTATGTATGTATGTATGTATGTATGTATATATGTATGTATCTGTCTATCTATTTATCTATTTCTCTAATACATTTTATCTTATCTGTCTTTCTATCTACACTCAGCTGTCTATCTATCTATCTATCTATCTATCTATCTATCTATCTATCTATCTATCTTTATCTTTGTATCTGACCATGTATCCATCTGTCCACATTTGTATCTTTCTATTCATTTGTCCTTGACAGAGATGACCTCATGAGAGCCATCAAGAAGTTACGGGTCCTGGGCAACGGATTTGGACTCCATCGATTGAACGACGGTCGCTACATTGTCCAGTCAGTACCAGCAGAACTCAACATGGACCACACAAGTGTACTCAACGTGGCAGAGGTCAGTGCTAGACTCATATTTTACCTTGTTGACCCCTTTTGCTAAATTATGTAAATTGAGATTTCTGTAATTTGCATACGTACAGTAATTAGTTGTGTAAGTCACACAGTTTGAGAAAAAAAGACCTTTGTTAGAGTTATTTGCTAGTAGGCAATATTTCATTTTGTCCCCGCCATGTTTTGGGTGTTCAAACACCACCCCTCCCTTTTATGTAAGCCACCGCCCTTTTAGCTGTGGATGTGGAACCATTCCCATCAGGGAAAAAATTAATAGTTTCTTTTCGGGGGCAACTTTTCCTGTTTCAGTGCTTTCCAGATATTCTTTTGTATTGAACTCTATGGCAATTTACGGGGGCTCTTTT
>JZLH01S0161879.1:0-11771 GCA_001188425.1 Eucidaris tribuloides
CATATCTATTATTATTATTATTATTATTTTTCGAAACCAGCGGCTGTTCATTCACTACTCCTGTAAGTTAAAACTTTATTGCCTACGGTACATGCAAGTACAGATTTGAAGCAAGTTACGATGTAAAACTACCTACAGATTGGTTTCTGGGAGTGTGAGATACTAGTACTATCTATGAGTAACATGTTTCCCTTGATTCTATCATTTGTATCAGTTTCAGTGATGATACTCCAAAGTCTTATAGCGACTAATTCATGAAACTGATGACATGCCAGCTCAGAAAGGGTGAAAAACATGTCTCTAGTGCAGTTTTGTGACACAAACAGTACACTTACAATTAATGTCAAGTAAAAGAGTTAAGAAAAAAAGTATGACAGTATTTCAGTTTGCTACTAACATTATTCACATATCAAAGAACAGCCCTCACTAATTCACTTATAAAACTGGTAGTTTTACTATGGATATTTTCATACAAATTTGAGATTTTTATCATAGAGTTTTTGTGAAATATGAAAACATGACCAAATATTTTCAATACATCTGTGGATATGAATTGATCTGGAAGAAATAACTTCACCAAATAGTATACAAAAAAGTTATATTGTTATATCTGACAGTTTTTTCAGACATACTTGTGTAAAAAAAGTTATAGTGATTAAAGCTGACTCTATACTTCAATACTTGCTAAATGTGGCAATGTTAAAAATGGTTGGCATGTTAAGACTTAAGCCTCGTTCCCACTATCGTGCGATCCACACAAGTGCCATGATTGGCCATTCGTAGCTGATCGTAGATTTTTTGTTTACTTCTCTGAAATTTCACGTTGGCTATCCTTGGGTGGCATTCTCAGAGGCTCCAAAAATTACTAAATGTGCCCTGTTCAGTTGAAGATTACGGAATGAAGTGCATTAAATATTGTCTATTATTATCTAAATAGGGGGTTTTAAGCGCGGCGATATTATCGGCGTATCCTGCGCCCAAAGGAATGGCGCGTATACGCGTTGTGGCTAGACGAGGGGTGTATCGGAAATATCTGTACAGAGGAAAAATATTGGATACACTCCGGGTATTTTTTGTTTACCTATACGAGTTGATCCAGTATTTCACACAAAATGTATTATAAAATGTACGGGTTTTTTTTACTTTTTTTTTTTTTTACTAAGAATCACACTACATCATTATTTTAGTATATAATGTGCTTTCTCTGCAAAATTTACTAAATTCAGAGGATGATGTGATTTTAGGTGTTTAGCAAGAATAACAAATTCTCACCAAGAACAGGCGGGTTGTCCCGTTAAAAGACTGGTGATTTGTCGAGGGTTCTGTTAAATTTCAATTTTGGAAATTTTCTACTGGGTTTAGATAATAATCATAATATTGGATGGCTTATTTTCGGTGGACACAGAAAATATTGTACTCCTTATGAAAATATCGGACTCGTCTGCGACTCGTCCGATATTTGCCACAAGTCGTACAATATTTTCTTGTGTCCACCTCAAAGCCATCCAATATTATATAAGTATTTATGTTTAGGTGAGAACTCGCAACAGAATAATAAGAAGTGATCTGTTGTGCTTTATTACAATATGATGTGATGATCAAGAAGATTGAGAATTGATCAATATTGATCGTAGAAAATAGTTAAACCAACCAAAATTTTTCTATGATCAACATGATTGTTGTGACTGACTTCAACATCTCACAAGACCCAAAAGGATCACCACGATTCCTCCACGAATGACCATGATTTTGATCGTGGTGCAAATTGTGATAGTGGAAACATGGTGTAACATCAACTTTCAAGGCTGAAGGGGATTGGGGAGGCAGGAAGGCAGTTACATGAATATGGGGGAAGGGGGTCAGGGAGAAATCGGAGGGAATTTAGACAAGGTTATGAGGAAATTTCACAGGCACACCTGCCGAGGAATGGGATTTTCCTATCTCATGAAACCAAGTTGAGTTTATCAGTATGCTTTCCCCAATCTTTAGCTTGACTTAAAGAAATGGTCCTGGGTATGAGTGATAGAGCCTTAGATCTGAGATGGAGTTGAGGCCGGCCTCGAGGCCAAATTTTGCTGGCCTTGGCCTTGGTCTCGGACCGAGTCACATGTACAAAGTCTATGTAAAATATATTTTTTCACCGGCCTTGTGACTCGGAATGGTCGGCCTCGACCCCATCCCTGCCTAAAGATACAGAAGTGTTAATCACAAACTAAGATAGTAACAGACAAGTGCATGTATGCCTTTTAACTCTTTACACGCGGTATTTGCATCCATGCACTCCCTGCAGCGTGCGGGATTTGCATTTCACGCTCAAACGTAGAAACGATTCTATTCACCCGAATTACACTGATTTTCCCGATACTAGCAGTAATCTCTTTGTATTGTTTACATTCCTGAAGTACGGAGGTATTATGTTAGACTCTTAAGGAACCAGAAAAATTGATAAATGCAATCAAGGCATCCTGATACAATAGGACAATGGATAGGCACAAGTTAACTTTGAAAAGTACTTAAAAGGTCAATTACAATAAGATGCACTTTTCACTGATAATCTCTTTATTCACTTTTTATTTGGTGACTCATCTCTTTCATGAACATGTAACAATTCAGGTTTTTTTGTATAACTTGTGGTTTACCCTCTTGTATTATTTGAATGGAGTTGTATATTTTCAAGCAGGAAACTTAGAACTACATGTATGTTGGTTACAATTAGCCATTACTTTACAAAATTCAGATGTATATTTCCAAACACCCTTTATGCATTTAGAAGGTCTGTAAAATGTACTTCAACTTTGCTGTAGGACATTTTTCCTAAAACGTTGTTGTGCAAAGTTATTGCTAGTTGAAGTCAGTTAGTTATTTCCTTTCCCGATACTGAGCGCTCTTTGAAATTAACTCCGCACGCACAGGATTCAGGGTCCCGCGCACAAAGAGTTAAATTGCTAGTCAAAAAAAACAACAACAAAGATTCTCCTCAAGTGATGTTGTTCCTGAAAAACTTGCATTTTTTTTTCAGGACAAATCAGCACAAAATGAATGAAGTTCTTGACTGTTACACATTTGATGACATAAATGGTACCCTGGGGTACCAACTAGAAATCCGCCATTTTGTTGAATTATTTATTTATTTTTTAGCACTGTACCCTGGGTTAAAAAATTATGTAACAGTTATGTAATAAGTGTGAAAATAACAAATTTAGCTTCAATTTTACCCCATTTTTCGTAAGTTTATGCCTTTTTGTTGTGCACTTGTGCAGCCTCTGCATCATAACCACTGATTTCAGTGATCATAACTGAAGAAAATACATTTTTGGACACAAGAGGGTACTGCACAACGCGGTACACCGGGGTACAACGGTACCCCGGAGTAGCGCGTGGTGCATCATTTGCTAACATGAGGAATTCAAAGTATGGGAGGGGTTAAATGAGTTTGATGAATGCCCACGAGTGGGGAACAGGGTAGTAAGTGAAACATCATATACTCAATATGTCATCAAAGTTGCAATACATTCAGGAGCTGAAATTGGGGGGGGGGGAGGGCGCTGTGGTTGTAACAGGGAAGGGGGCACATGGGGTAATGGGAGAGGGAATAAATGCCCTTGTTGAGAGTGTATTCCTTTAAATTCTGTCATGATCAGATTTAGCAACATAAAATGTTCATGGGGTAACACAAATCCTTTCATATCAAACATGGGTACCCATGATTTTATCTTTCTGGTTTTTGACCTGGAAAATTTATACCTAAGGAATCAGATTATGAATACACTTTTAAAACCTGTTAAAGACTAGATATGAGAAATCTCGTCTCGAGGTGTATGGGAAATGCACATTAAAGCAAAATCAAACCGTCTTCAGTTAAAGGGAGATGTAGCCAGCCACTCACAGGAGTAAGTTAAGAAAGATTTTGGGTTTTGTCAACCAATCAAATCGCACTTGCGCTGGCCTTTAGCTGACCCTATGTGACCGATGCATGTCACCCGACGTGTGTAAGTTGTGCCTTGGTCATGTATGCACTTTTTGAATCGATAAGCTCCTCCCTCTATAGCTGTTTCGGCTAGTTTTTTCTAGGGAAGAAACGTCCAAAGACGTAAAATCAACAGAAATTAACTAATTTATAGGACCTTGCTGAGGGTAAGTGTCACACACTACCCCTTATTTAGGCTGTCTTTATCACCATGTACCATAATTCTCATAATACTTACAATGCCATTTTTTTTCTTAACTTATTCCTGTTATTTGCCGGCTACATCTGCCTTTAAGAGGTACATGTAGGTACGTACAAGTAGCAAGAACATACTGTACTAAACACTGAGTAATAATTCACTCTATAAATCAGTTTTCAGACAACACCAAGTTGTGTATGTAATAAAGTTCTACACGTATGTGAAACACTGAATCATGCATTTGTATATTTGCTGACGGGCCAAGTTTAATTTGTTCTCTGTGACTGTTCCTACCTGCCATAGACCTTGTGATGACTACAAATAGAAAGGTGAAAAGATTGAACTGATTTTGAACAGAATGACGTGTATATGCCGGCATTTGAAAATAGAAATCTGATAATACTCCGAGTAATGCTAAATATGCACGAATTCTCCTTGCCAGAATTAAAAACTAAACCCAACAACCTGTACATTGATTATTAATTATGAAAACTTTCAAATGTCAAAAGACTAGGCATTATAATGTGGGATTAAAGAAACTCCTCCAAACAAACCTTGGAATATAAAACTCCAATTTGAGATATTCGATATAAAATGCCTAAAAAGAGATGAAGCTGCTGACAGTAAAGGGTGGTATAAATGTACCTAGCACATTATGAATCAAGGATAGAAATACAGAGTGTCTAAAAAAAATATAATCATTTTGTTTTTATCTGTGTATTTTATTTCTTACAATTTTTCAAAAATCTTTTCAGGGTTAATAGAGAGGATTTAGAAGTTTTGTCTCATGCCAAAATTTTAACATTTATTTAAAGATGGTGTTCACCAGGGAGCAATGAACAAAACTGGGTAGATTGTACCTGTCGACTACATTGAATCAGTATGGCAGACATTTCAATATCTGTCTTCCCTTTTTTCAGTTTCGTCTGCCGTCAAATTACCAATTACACTCAAATGCAGACACTACAACACTCTGTTTACCACATGCCAACACGAAAGCTGGTGAGCGCAGCTTCCATATTATTGTGGACCAAGAGTCTGGGATAAGTTGCCAAGGGAGCTGCGCTCATCAGCTTTGATATACACATTCAGAAGGGAGCTGAAAACATTTTTGTTCTCTTAGTTTTATTTAATCATATAAGTTGTAAAGCACATTCATCATGTTGTGAAATTGGAAATGTGCTATAAAAGAATCAATTGTATGTGTGTGTGTGTGTATGTAAGAATCCACTCAGCAAAAGTGTGATTTTCTACAACCTGAAAAAAAAATCAGAAATCATGGAAGTCTGCTTAATTTGAACAAAAATCAATCAGGTATCGACCGATCGGTGCCCACTCGGCATCGAACGTTGCTGCGGTAAGAGACTCTATGTCTGCCTGTACCAAAATGAAGGACATATTGAACACATCATCCACATGTTGGATCAACATTAAGGCGTAATGACCCGAACAATCTGAAATTCACGAAAATTGCCACTATGACTGCTATGACCAACGTATCGACACCAAACTTTGTGATACAAAATTCCCAGATTTTTAGTTTAAAGTGATAGGCTAACATTGTGGAGCTTCAATTTAAAAAATTGTCAAACTTTGATATCTGAGCTACATACATGTACATGTAGTAGTGTTCAAATGGACAAACAAACACCCTAGAATACAAAATTTTGGAAAGTTACACTGCCAATGGCAAGTTATGCATGAATAAACAATTAAAACTCGGGCGAGTTTTATAGCCTAGGTGTCAGCACACACAGTAAGTCTATGGGAGGAAATGGGCAAGTGAATCTGGTCAACTTAAGATTTTCAGCTTTTTTAAAGCACTGAATAATCATTTTGAGAATACAAATTTTTGCAGGGCTTTCATTTTTAGACGCTACTGGTAGCATGGGGAATCATGTGGCTCAGATTTTTTCAACTGTGGTAAATGTTAGCCAATACCTTTAAGGGCCAGGAGTCCCTTTTAATACTAGTTTATACTTCTGATTTTATTCAAAATCCAAATGGTATATATTTTTTTTTCTGAGACACTCTGTACATTATGATTAACCCCCTTAATCCCACATACAGAGTATTGTGTTACTATTGATATTACCTTATCACTACTTGTACTGAGAGGATTTTATGTGTAGTTAATGTAAATTAAATAAACCATGAAAATTTCAATATTTGCCATTAAATGAAGTCCTTCAATACCTCAATCTTCTGCAACCTAACAAACCAAATCTTTCTACCCTTGTTCCAAATCGATCCCCCCCCCCCCCCCCAATCCACATGACATCAAAGTGGCGTGACAGAATTTATTTTAGGCTGAAAACTATGACTAGCCTTGGCATTTCATGTTTTCTCTGCCAGTCACGTAACAGGCCTCTTATTTTGACAAATTCATTGCACCTATGACCCTCACAATGTGTATCTATTTGTGACTCCTTTCACTTGGCCCATGACTCAACCCCTCGCTACTGGTTAACTCTTTCAATCCCTACCGAGCAAATGGTATGGTATCATCACTGTTCATTCTTAGTGAGCGCTGGAAAGAACCACTTAACAATATTGGGTAAACTCAGGACACAGTTTGGACAAAACATTACCATCATTTACTGAAAAAGGTTACAGGTACAGTGTATACGGACAGTGATTTTCCGTTTCAAGAAAAGACCTTTTCCGTTTCCAAAAATCGGGAATTCCGTTTCACCTTGTCTGAAAAATGGAAATTCCGTTTTACCATAGACTTTGTATACATGAAAAAAATGACAATTCTGTTTACATACATGACATCAAACTTGAAACAAATATTTCTCGCTGTTTCTGTGTCAACTTTTTCTAATTTTTGTTCTGAGTGTCATGTTTTTTCCTTTGAAAAAGTAAAAATTTGGAGAAAAAAGAGGTTTTCCGTGATTTTCCGTTTGAAAACTCATTTTCCGTTTCAAGTCGTGATTTCTGGAAATTCCGTCCGTTTCCGTTATTGCGGAAAATCACTGTCCCTAAGTGTATAGTGTAGTACAGAACGTAAATTGCCACCCCCCCCCCCCCCACAACTAACAGGTGGGAGGGGAGGGGTGGCAAATTGTGGCTTATTGGATGAGACCATGAATTTCTTTTTTGAAAAATCCTTGTATGAACAGGCCCCTGGGACCCAGGGCTGCTGAGAATGCTGTAATACTCCTATATATTTTTTCAAGGGTGAATATAATTTCAAGGTCTAGACTGAACATTTTAAAATATTGCTTTTACAGGGGATAAAGTTTATCAATGATCTTTTGTATACATGTACATGTATGGCTTATGATCACAGTTTGAAAGCTAATATACTACTGTATGCTAGCTAGACACATTTCCAGGGCATTTTGTTCTTCACAACAGTGTCTTTACACAAAACCAAATTTTAGGCACACAAACAGGATCCACTATGTTTCAATGAAGCAATCAAATACTACGTATTACTCTGTTCTCAGATATAAATTATATATTTTATCAATTTGGTCTTCATTCTTTATCTGCTTTGACAGACACTAAGGCACATCAAGCCCTGCTGCTAACTGGATGAAAAACAGACAAGGAGAAGAAACTGGAGATCGACACATTGCTGAAATTCCTGACTGGTTACTTCCTCTGCTGCCACTTCTGGGATTTGACGAAGTAAGATATTGATGATGCTATTAACGACTTAAGATGATGAGAAGTTAAGTGACCTGATCTTAGGATAAGAGGATCGACTTAACCCACACAAATACGGATTGACCAAGTACACACCTACATCTCCACTAAGTTTAAGGAAAGTGGAATTGCACAACTTAACGGAAGCCTTGCAGAGTGCAATCTGATAATGATTTGATGCTTTACACATTTGTAAAGTTGTGATGGATGCGTGGATTTAAAAATGAAACAGATGCAGATGATATACATGTATTTCAAGATAGAATTAGATATCTGCAACATATTTGCCGGTGATGATCCTATCTTTACACTCAAGTTCTAGTGTATTATTGAAGACCTTGAACGGAAAGTTGTCAGAGATAAAAAGAACAGGATTATCTTCACAGGATCGGGCAAGATACCCCGGGATTAATTCATCTCGGAGACACCAGGAAGATCAGAGCACTGTCGAAGGAATCTCAGCGTTAGAATGTTTGTGCATGTGTGACGTGATTAATTGCAGATTGTGGAAGAAAGAACATATGTGCAATTTTTGCACATGCTGAAAACATTTCAGATCGCCTGTGTGACACCAATTACATTTAACTGAGTCATCAGAAGGAAGACAGTTTGCACTAATGGAAGGAAACTTTATGTTAATTGAAAGGTAGAAACAGAAACAAAATAAGACAGAAACCACCTGTAAAACCTGTGGGGAGGATTGAGGACTGTTATCATTAATATGATACAAATGTTCAAACACTTGTAACAGTTCCCTTTGAGGGAGGATAAATCCTATCTACTGAACGGAGTTGCAGACAGGAAACCCAATATCTCATTTCACCATCCAACTTTGGAACAAATTCAAGAATACAATGAACAATGACACAAAAATTACAAATGCACACATTCTCTCGTCAGAGTAAACACAGACAACAAAAGGACTGCTTTTTAACAATTTGAACAAAATATCCTGATCTTTCAAATCCTCTTCATACTATAATTTCAGCCTTTGGCAATCAATCAAAGCACTTTTTAGCATTGCTTGAACATCGCGCATGAGAAACGGTGACAGATATATATGATGAAACATTGTCGCTAGCTATTTCAACATTATTGGACCTACAGCATGGATCCTGGATCTGCCCGATAATTCTTTCATCTATTGGTGGTACATGAGGTTTGGGACAAAACTTGTTCTTCATTCTAGACAGGTCAAAGGTCACTGGCCCTCATCTAACGGGACTGAGAGTTAAACTTCTATAATCCTATCACCCAGAAACAAGTCTGTGTATAATTATTAGCAAGATACTGGAAAAACGAGAATACAACAACTCGGGAGAAAACATTTTGTGGAGCAACTCTGAAGATTGGGCTATCATCTGTTATATTTACTCGTGGAGGTGATACCATAAATTCTCTGTGGCATCAGCAGTATTCAATCTATTTTGGAGATAATAATACATATAGATAAGTCACAGGATATCTGTAACTCTCCAAATGTGAGCTCACAAATACAGGAAACCATCCAATGCCATTATGCAAATATTCTTTTCATTGGATTTGTGCAGCGTCAACTAGACACTGCTGTAAAGTTTTATATCGAAGAAAAACAAAGCACAACACAAGCAGCAATTGTACCTTGCAGCTCACATACTGTACTTGTGTTTGAGTGGAGATAATTGTATATTGTATACTTCTATATGTTGACGATACAGTTTTTATAAAGACGGCGAGTGGTAACATTCCCGTAAGAGGAACAGGTGTCGTCTATGCCAGGACATCTTGCTGACAAAACTTCACCTCTGTAAGTGTGTATCATTACCTGCATTCGACGAAAAGGAGTACCAACTTTCTGTGTTGCTATGACAACAAAGAAGATGCTGTGATACTGGTTAAATGTCAGCATCAACTTGTTGCCAGTAATTAACAATAAAAACCAGTGTAGTATCGCAGAACACAGGTTCCGGGACTAAGGCCTCCCCAAATACAACCTTTCCATAGGGTTTGTACAGGTGACTTGGACCAAGACCGAGACTTAGGCCAAAAGAAATTGGTCTCAAGGCCGGTCTTGAATACAACACTGATATAAACCGAGACAAGACAACCTGGAAGGTTTTTCTGTTACCTGGAACGGATGTGCGGTCGCTGGCTGGCAACTGTCGGAGTACCAATCGGCGTTACCGTAGCAACGGAGGCGGTCCCGTCACGTCTGTTTGACATCGTTCGTAGGTCTCGGCTCGCCTGACGTAAGGTGCGGTGATGGGCCAGCTGCACTCTGTGAAGGATGGGAAGCGGAAGGAAAGGTAGGATCCAAATTGATATTTAACCTTGGAAATTTCAAAGTACTTAATGCAGAAGATATGAAACAAAGCTGTTTTAAAGGCAGTGACATGATTGGGAGAAGTCTTTACTTTGGGATAAAACTACTCTAGAATCAAGTACGATGTTGAAGGCTTCCACTGTCTAAAATTTACGGCCAAATGTTTATTACTTACACGTATTAAACAATCACCAACAGTACTCACTTGTGACAGGTGAATTTGTTGTGTAGCTTTTTTTACGGGATCAATTTCAATCAGGGCACCATAATAATCTTTAATACTGGTATTACGAATGCTTGTTTCTCTACAAGAAAACATATTCAAGACAAATGCTTCCAGCCAGGAGATATACTCCGCTGGGGTATACATTGGTATATGTTTCAACCAGTTTGATTCTTGAGGCATTTTTGACTTATCCCAATCATGTCAATGCCCTTTAAAGGTAAATGACATGATTGGGGATAGTCCTCAACTTGGGCTGAAACTACTCTAGAATCAAGTAAACTATGCAAGGATTCTTCTGTGAAAAGCTTGTAGTCAAACGTTGACTCATTCTAAAATAAACAATGTCAATATCACTTGTTCCACGGAAACCTGCTGTGTGGCTCTCTATGGGGCTTATTTTTATCGTCCCCGGTAAAAATTAAGATACTCCTATGTTTATGCTTGATTCTCCTGAAGTAAACAAATTACAGACAAAACCTCCCAGGTGGGTGATCCACTCCTGCTAGTGTATAGTTGGTATATATTTCAACTCATTTGGTTCTTGAGGCATTTTCAAGTGTTCCCAATCATGTCACTAACCTTTAATGTGCCCCATTGTACCAGCCCCAATCCCCCTATGCCAGGTTTGTTTGGAGACTGTACACAAGGTATGTCGATTTGCATGAAAACATGACATTGGTAGTGCACTGAAGGCATGAATAAAGATGTTTCTAACCCTTAATGTGCCCCACCCACAGGCTACAGTGCTACTGTGCTAGTCCCCATTGTACCAGCCCCAATCCCCCTATGCCAGGTTTGTTTGGAGACTGTACACAAGGTATGCAGATTTGCATGAAAACATGACATTGGTAGTGCACTGAAGGCATGAATAAAGATGTTTCTAACTTAAAATGTGCCCCACCCACAGGCTACAGTACTACTGTGGCTGTGCAAATCCTGTGCAAAACATGACATTGGTATTGCACCAAAGGCATGACAATGGCACAGTGGCAATTCAACAAACATGTGTTAACAATACAAAGGCAACGCAATGCATGTAAACATGCACTAGGCAATTTAACAGTTAATAATGCTGTATTGTTTTGATTATTACCAAAAACTGGTTATTAACCTAGCAGAAAACCGGGTGGTGTTCAATTGATCTAAAAAAAATATTTGAATTTTTTTTTTTCTGAAAAATAATCTTGTAATTCTGTGAAAGAATTGTGATAGCATGCTAGTGTCTATGGTAAAATATAATTTTTGCTTCACAACCATGACTGATTACTGGTCAAACATTTAGATAACAATGAAATTAATTTAAACTTTCCTTGCAAAAAGTTTAAATCAAATTAGATTAAATTGATCACATTTCTGCAGTAAAACTGTAAAAGTACATTAAAATTGTTTCCTGAAACCTAAAATTTCAGAACAATTTTTC
>JZLH01S0161879.1:16657-55759 GCA_001188425.1 Eucidaris tribuloides
GTAGTGGGCTTCAGCACAAGCCTGTCGTCCCCAGGGGGTTAACTTGTTGGCTAAGCTGTTGGCTACATATACACATATTTATTCAATGGCCATCACAGAATCTTGGAAGCAATGGGTTAATACATGTATTTTTGACGGACAAAGGATGACAGATGGATGAGATGATAGACGTATGATGGACAGACACCATTTGGATCCCTTAGTTTCGCCTCCACCTTTAGTGGGCGAGATGAAAAAAAGAGACCAATCAAAATTTCCCTGTACAAACTATTTCCCCTAAACAGAATAAAAAGCAGGGTTTTTTTTACGATGACCTGGCAGCTCAGGTTATTTTGGATCAATCCTTCGAGAGGCTAACCTTGGGTTGTGCAATGTAACACATTGAACATGATCCCAACACACGGTTGAGGAAGTGCTGATTTTAGAAAACAGATTAAGGTGTTGCGACAAAAACATTGCCATCTCTTGAAACCTGATGGTATCAAGTTGACGAACACAATACTTCGCTTTATTTTAAGATGGGTCAGCTAAGTCCACCAATCAGAAGAGAGGAAGCCCGCGAAGTGCGAGTATAACACGCCGTTATCGGGCACAAAGGAAATTGTATTAGTGGAACAAGGGGCGCGGGACAGTGGCGTTGTTTGTCGGCTAAAATAAATGATGAGGAAATTGAGAGTGATTTGGGGAGAGCGTATCGGCCGCGGGATCAGCGGATTTTAATTGTTGGGATTATGCGCGGCCGCGATCTGCGTTGACAGATGGAACTACGCCCTCTAGGGGGTTACAAAATATGCATCGTGTTCCTGTTTGAAAAAAAGCAAGTGAAGGTGATATGATAGTGTCTAACAGGGAAGTCTACACTTAACAAATGTACAATCACTTCAATCATTAAGCTAGATACATACATGTAGTTTTGCTTTCGCTTCAACGACTACCCTACTTTCCAAAGTACTGCATACATATTTACACAAAAGGAAGGTTTATATTATGAACTTGTGTCAGCTTGATGCTATTGTAGATAATCACATTGTGGCCCTACAAAATAGCTAACAGTTGAATATTAGCATAATTTCCTGAAATTCGCAGGACATTGATCACACAAGATAATCTAGAATTGTGATGAATACAATATTTGTCTAAATTTCCACATTTTTGCTCTTCTTAATGTTCTCGAGGCAATTTAGTAAATTTATTACATTATGACAAAGATGAAGTTAGTTTTTGAAGTGGTTTTGCAGATATTTTATGGGGAAATTGGTACGTCATAGCAACTATGCCTACAGTTATTTATCAGGAAAATCCACAAGAAACGTGAAGGAAAACAAATTATCGTGGTGATATTCCCTTTAAGCAATTCCCTACATAGCAATATATGTCCAGACATTTTAGTAAGTACCTTTTCGGGGAACGGCAGTACCGGCTGACCAAATTAATTATCACCGCGGTGACAATTGCAGAAGAGTGACACTTGTACGGACCTTCCCCACGGGGAGGGAAACAATTAATTTCAGGGTCAATATTATAAATTTGTTCTCATTCCTGTAAAGTCCAAAAAGGGGGGGGGGGGTAGAGGTGAAAGGGGGAATTAAAGGGTCAATATTACATTTTCCCCTTTTCACCCCATAGAGTTAACACAGGGCACATCCGGTTCCCGTAGCCAACGGGTTAACATTCTTTCACATTCACCTGAGCAATACTTACATAATGTAATTACATGTAATGTACATGTATCTAGTGATATATTAGGTATGAAATTTGTAGCTAATTCCACATATAAAATACAAAATAACTCTGGTTCTATTTTTATTTTTCCATAGGCACGTGTACAAACTAGGGCAAAGAAATGTCATTTGTTCTGTTCAATTTGCTTGTCTTAATTTTGAGATATGCATAGTTAACAATAAAAAGGTAAAATCACAATTGTGCCACTTTTGTTACAGTCAATGATAGCACCAGGCCTTCTTCTCAAGTAAAAGTCGTACAATTGATTTTGTCCTTTTGTGATTATTAAACATTTCTCGAGATTAAAATAAGCAAATTGACGAAAACAAATGGCATTTGAAAAGTAAGACTATCCTCTTGACTTTGATGTAAACATCACACCACAAAGTATTTTCTAATTGCCAAAGAGGGCGCTTTTTATGTGCAGAATTTTTTTGAGACACACTATACACATAGCTGGAACCCAAATGAACTTTTTGACCTATTGAACACCTGAGTTGCTTTCTAGCCAAGCTTTTCATACACCCACTCCTTACCGCAGTTCAATTCACACACCGCTATTGGGTCCACCAATGATACGAGAAGCCACGCATGCCGTCCACGCTAGGATAATTGCCAATTTTTCCCCCAGAAATTCTTCCATATCTGGACATGTCAGTGAGGTGCTCATTATTTAATAACATCCATCCTGTCAACCTTCCTTACCTTCAACAAGTATTTTCCCTTTATCTACAGGAAGCCCAAAGGGGTATCAGGGGGAGGGGACCATGGTGCCTCCCTCCCCTGCAACAGGTCTAAGGAGATATGATCTACCCCTCAGCCTGCCCAATGTCTTGGACATAAAAACTGAGTCTTCAAATTAACAAATTTTAGGTGTTATTCCAGCCAACTTGTCTCGTGCTACCCCCTTAACCCCCCCCTCCCCCATGATGAAAAATCCTAGCTACCCCACTAAGGAAGCCTACTGCATTAAACCTCTCATGCCGCAGTTCTGACATTTAGTTTTGATTTTTAAATTTTCTGTCTTGTTTTTATTTCTCTTTTTTAATCTGTTGTTCGGTGAAAAGGGTGGAGATGCACATCAGGCTTCACTCCAAACTCTCATCCTCGTTTCTCTTATATTTGTTTTCATTTAAAGGGAATATAATCTTACATTTATTTCCGGATCTGTCTCTGAAATATTACCGTAACCTTGCAGTATAAATCGCACCTCGATAACGGTGTCACTTTTGTTGGCACTTTAGAATGACCTAAAAAAATTCATGCATGCTCACAAAACAGACACCACAGTTTTTCCCCTACTTGGAGAGGGAAACATCAATTTATACCCCCGCACCCATCCCATTTTCAATCATACATGAGAACAGGTAAATTATTCTGCAGGAAAATGTGTGTGTGTAAATGAATGTGTGAGGAGTGTGTGTGTGAGCGTGTGTTTGTGCATAAGTGTGCATGTATGTGTGTGTTTTGGGGAGATATCATGTTTTCATTCTTGTTGGTACATACATGTATGCCCCCCCCCCCTCCAGTACCACAAAGTTGGCTTCACCCCTGCCTATGGCCAATGGTAGTACAGGTAATAGGCAATTACACCCATGCTTGGAAATTCCTCTGAACATGCACACACCCTCTGGAAAAGTCAATATGTAGCATTGTCATGTATCTCAGTGGCCCCTATTTGGATTGGCTATTACTACAGGTGTATGTTATAACTATAAGCTTTTAAGACATACATGTTCAGTAACAGATAGTTTTTTTTTCCCTTCATATCTGTAAATAAATTTCATGATTCTTTGAAAAAGCAAGTTTTGCCAATGAGATGAGCCAAAATTCTAAGGCATAAAGTTGATCAAACACTGTCAAAAACTTTAAACTGTTTAGATTTTTTCAATACATACATATTAGGTCAAGACAGAGGAAGTCCAAGACTTGGACTTGGCTTAGCCCTAAAACGACTGGACCTTGACTTACTTGGCTCAGACTTGGATCTGAAAGAACATTGACTTGACATAATCTTACCAGCATACACTTGGCTGAGAAAGACTTCCTTTGAGCACCCCCTACTAAATTACAATATTTGGTTCCCCTAACCCTAAACCCAAACCCTAACCCCAACACCTAACCCTAACACCTAACCCTAACCCTAACACTTAACCCTAACCCTAAACCCTAACCCTTTCTACCATATTGGGGGGGGGGTGCCCAAAGGAACTCTTATCCTTGGCTGAAATTCCAAACAGAATATTGTGTCCAATACTCACAACCACGCCATAACCTTACTAATTTTCTAAAAATCCACATTTCATGCTCATCAACAGGTATTTCTGCAAAGCTCCCTCAGTCGTTCAGCAAATCACTACCACTTTCTTCATAAAGTAGAAAGGATTTTAATAAGTAATTTTTCATACATCAGTTTCAGTCCCTCAGACCCCAACCCCCTCCCCCCAACAAATATATTATCATGTTCCATAAAAGAAATATGCTTATTAAGCCCTGAAAATCAGTGGAGGTGTGGGAGGGGGAGGGGTCCTAAATTGAACTTAGATCCATCAGGTCCTTTACTGTTCTGACTAAAATATTTGGAAAACATTTTTTTGGAAACAATCTGCTACTAAATTCTGACATGACATAAATTAGAAGATATTTTTTGTATGCACCTTGAGCTTTTCTTTTATTATAGCAAAATTGCTCATTAAATGACTTTCAAGTTCACCTATCCATATAAGTTCTAAATAAAGTTTTCATAGCAGAGAAAGGGTTTCTTCCCGAAGGTTATTACAGAGAGAAGCTCGTCATCATTTTTATGGATCCTACTTGAGGTATCGGTTATGGAATATTTAGAACGTGAGTCACTGTCTTATGGATGTTGGACTATTAAGCTGCAAGGACTCCACATTCCACATGACTTAATTACTGAAGGAAAGGAGGTATTTAATTTACTCCAATAAAGCAAATATGATATGTCAGATATGAGGAACAGAATTTGGCTTGTGTGTGCAGGTTGGTGGTGGCTTATAGTTGCAGGATGACAACACTCTTGGAAAGTTCACGTCCTTGGTCAGAAAGTCCTCGCCAACATATTAGACAGCTCCCCTGGTGATAATTCCTACCTGACAACTCCCTTTGGAGGACACTCCCCCCCCCCCTCCAAGTTCCTGTGACGATCTCCCACCTGACAACTCTCTTGGAGGACAACTCCCCCCCCCCCACCTCAACTCTCCTGTGAGATAGACTCCACCTGGACAACTCCCCCCCCCCATCCAACTTCTCCTAGTGGACGACTCACCACACTGACAACTCCCTTGGCGGGACGAATCCCACCTGACAAACACCTTGGAGACAACTCCCCCCATCAACTCTTCTGTGGACACTCCCACCTGACAACCTTCCTGGAGGGACAACTCCCCTCCCACCAGGGCAACTCTCCTGTGGACGCGATTCCCATCCTGACCAACTCCCTTGGAGGACAAGCTCCCCTCCCCGCCTCCAACTTCTTCTCTGGACAGACTCCACCTGAACCAACTCCCTCGGAGGACAACTCCTCCTCCCCACCTGACAACTCTCCTGCTTGGACGACTCCCACCTGACAACTCCCTTGGAGTGACAACTCCCCCCCCCCATTCATACCTCCTCGTGTAGACGACTCCCACCTGACAACTCCCTTGGCGGAGGACTCCCACCTGACAACTTCCTCGGAGGACAATTCCCTTGGGGACGACTCCCACCCGACAACTCTCCTGTGGATGACTCCCACCTGACAACTCCCTCTGAGGACAATTCCCTTGGGGACGACTCTCACCTGACAATTCCCTCGGAGGACAATTCCCTTGGGGACGACTCCCACCTGACAACTCCCTTGGGGACGACTCCCACCTGACAACTCCCTTGGAGGACAACTCCCCTCCCCACCTGACAACTCTCCTGTGGACGACTCCCACCTGACAACTCCCTTGGAGGACAACTCCCTTGGAGGACAACTCCCCTCCCCACCTGACAACTCCCTTGTGGACGACTCCCACCTGACAACTCCCTTGGAGGACAACTCCCCTCCCCACCTGACAACTCTCCCGTGGACGACTCCCACCTGACAACTCCTGGAGGACAATTCCCTTGGGGACGACTCCCACCTGTCAACTCCCTTGGAGGACAACTCCCCTCCCTACCTGACAACTCTCCTGTAGACGACTCCCACCTGACAACTCCCTTGGCGGAGGACTCCCACCTGACAACTCCCTCGGAGGACAATTCCCTTGGGGACGACTCCCACCTGACAACTCCCCTCACCACCTGTGGACGACTCCCACCTGACAACTCCCTTGGAGGACAACTCCCCCCTCCCCACAACTCTCCTGTGGATGACTCCCACCTGACAACTCCCTCGGAGGATAATTCCCTTGGGGACGACTCCCACCTGACAACTCCCTCTGAGGACAATTCCCTTGGGGACGACTCCCACCTGACAACTCCACCAGAGGACAACTCCCCATGAGGATGGCTCCCCTAGGGTAAAATCTTCCTGGAGAACAACTCCCCTAAAGGACAACTAGACTGAAGTACTACTCCCCTATAGACAACTCAGACTTATTAGACTGGATACAATGTTAAACTCCTCTGGGGAGGTAACTTCTGGGGGAGTCGTCTCATGGGGAAGTTGTCAGGTGTGAGTCGTCCCTGAGGAAATTGTCCTCGTAGTCCTACAACCCTCTGGCCGTCATCAGGAGAAAGAGGAAGAGTGACAAATTGAGTCATTTCTAAAGCACTTCTGCTAAAGAAGCTTCAAATGCCAATCAAAGTACAGTGTATAACATGAATTAAACAAGTAACACTAAATCAAACATATGGTAGAAGACATAAACGACAAAAAAAGGGGATTAACAAATTTAGAAAATTAATAAAGTGTGGGGCCTATGTATAATCAGAAAATGGTGTATACTTACTCTGAAGCTAGGTGTCTGTCTTTCCTGTATTTAAAAGACAAAATGAGGAGAAAAAAAATATTACCAATGGGCGTAAACTATAACCAAAATGATTGATTTTTAATGACTGTTAGCTTTTGTGTGTGTCAAGATTAAGAGTGTACTTAATCCCTGACTTCAAATTAAATGATGTAACGTGGAGACCTCTTTGTGTGCATACCCTTAGTCAAGGACTAACCTTTGCTGGTTATTTCATTTCATGGATATGAAGATGGGATCTTGTAGGTAATATTTTTTATGCTGTTCCTTTCACCCTTTCAGGATAAAAGAAATTATCTTCAAGTTTTTCAGTTGTGACAAAAGTCAACCTAAGTAGGTAGAGGGTAAATACAAATATAAAACCCGATTATCACTGAATTTAGTTTGTGTTTCTTTCTTTCTGTTTCATTACCATGTAGGTTGGCACTTTGTCATGTTACTGTCTAGCTTTTGATTGAATCAGCCATGACCTTGAGGCATATAATTTACGGAGGGGGTGTGGGGAATTATTTCTTACACCTCAATGTAGTATGGCAGGGGAGGGGGAAGGGAGGACATGGGGGGAGGAAAGACAAAGAAAAAGTTATGATTTCCTCTTGTGGCACTGTCCAGCCATTTTTTTTGTTTGTACTGTACAATGGCTTGACTGTATCGGTCGTTTTTCTTGATTTAACTTTGAAATTAGCCTGGCTGATATGATCTTCATCAACAGGAAAACAATGTATCGTGATATACCGACAAGAGGGAGCAGAAAAGTCACTGTGGACTCACAACAAGTATGTTATGGAAACATGACATGCTCCTTTCATTACAACATAATGGTTACATTTACATGTAGTTCTCCCTCTGATGATTATCGTTGCATGCCCGCAAGAGGGGCCTTAATGCAGTACTACGTCTTTGGTGCTTAGGTCCCCTTTTCCACACACACAACAATCTAATCATCAAGGAGTAACATGTCCCCTGGGTTACGTGAGAAAGGGCATCCAGTTTCACGACAGACCTTTTTTTAGCATTCAACAGAAATTTGTTTTATCACGATGTGATGCTCGAGGGTTTGAGCTGAACTTTTGAGGAAAATTAATAGTTTGTAGGGGAGGGGGTTCAAGGAGGGCCAGAGGCGTTGGGTTACACATTTGGCCTTAGGATCGCTATGTCAGGAAATCAAGGAGAATTGACGGAGAAGGAGGTAAGAAATGAGCTGGTAATTGTCAAGATTAGATGTCCACTGCCCACTAGGGGGCACTGACCTATTGGTCATAGCAATGTCATCCGAAGATGTGTACTCATAACTTAAACGTTTTCAGGATAAGCTGCAATAGAATCTTTACGCTTTACATTTTCAAGGTTCATTGCACCTAATTTGTCTGGGTGTCTAAAAGTATGCACAGAGTTTCGTCCTAATATTTACCAAATAAAGTGGCCTTGTTCATTACAAATCATACAATGATTTTGAAGAGACATGATTTGAATTGAAAGTCTTGATGACCCACCCCCCCATGCAGTTAATCATAATAAGCAACTAACTATTCAAAACCACAACACCGGCCGACGCCCATCTGGCTTCATATCACTGTAAGAGACTATTCTCTCTAGAGAGTTTGTTGTTTGAAGGTAATGTAAGACACGCAAGTTCGAATACATTTTTTTTTTGCATTACTTTGGGGAATACTTGAGGAAGTTCTAGAGTTTAATGGCATAAACTCATTCAGTTTTGTATAAATAGTCTGTTAACAAGCAGCCATGCGTGAGAAGACAAGCATCAAGTTACCATGCCGACCTTAATCCACACTTTCTTGAGTCGTCACATGGAATTGCTTCATTATGATTTCGAAGTGATGTTTTATTTTAATTGTAACAAGATTGGGAGGTAAAGGAAAAGAAGGAGGAAGGAAAACGGGAGGAAAAGAAGGATTAGCATGACAGATGCAACTCAAGATACATTGTGATAAAATAGAAATGGTTTCTTTCAAAACAATTTATGGAGCTAAGCAATCCAGATCGACATTTAATTGGGAGGAAGGGTTTTGGGGGGTTGGGCGGAAGGCGGGATTAACACTTACAGAATGGTCGCAAAGTGAGACCTTTGCCGATTCACCGTGACCGCTAGATTAGGCTAATCATAATTTTTTATCAGGCACAAGTTGGTGATAAGGCCGAGCGATGGCGATTGGAGGCATGTGTCTAAAACCTCTTGGTGTCTGAATCATAGTGGAGCTTGAAGTGCTAGGTAACAACTAAGGCAACCCTCTATGTTCTTAAACTTTTACCATGTCAAGCAATTTTAAAGAGTGCCACATGGAGCTAATGTGCTTTGAAAGTATATTCAAATTAACATGAATGATGGAGAAAGATTTATGTTCAAAAGTTTGGATTAAAGGGAGAAGGCGCCAGCAACTAACAGGCATAAGTTAAGAAAATATTAATTTTTTAGTTCTTGCCAACCAATCAGATTGCACATGCACGGCAGGGAGCTGACCATGCGTGACCAATGCATGCCACGCGACGTGTGTTAGCCGCACCGTGGTAATGTATGCACTGTTTGAATTGATAAGCTCCTCCCCCTATAGCTGTTTCTGTAAGTTTTGTCTTAGGGTGAAACTTACAAAGAAGTAAAATAAACACAAATTAACTAATTTATAGGGCCTTGCAGTACCCTTATTAGGCTGTTTTTGTCCCATGTCCATAAATGCTCACAATACTCACAATGTCATTATATTTTCTTAACTTATGCCTGTAGTTCGCTGGCGCCTTCTCCTTTAAATATAATATCCTTTTTTTGTTATTATTTCTGAAGTTCTTACAAATTTTGTGAAGTTGTTTATTTCAATCCAGTTCACATCCACACATGTATTGAAAATATACAAGTTTTTCACATTTCACTAAAACTTTGTAATAAAACGATGCCTCTCTGTATTGTTAAGATCGCAACTGCTGGTCTATAATTGCCACAAACATGTCAGAAAAAAACCATGGGACTCAAACCTGTCATCTAGTGCTTTCTGGGCAGCGACACAACCAACCAGGCTATCCCTGGTTACCGGAAATGACACAATGAACATTAGATCAAATACCTATGCTTTCAACTCTGATAAAGTTATGTTAAATTTGCTCAAGTTGTTTTTTTGGTCTCTTTTTTAAATTTGTGTTTTTTACTGTGTCCACTGCCCCTCTGGCACAGCACATTATGTACCCCAGAAATAGAATGAAGAAAACACTATGGTGCATGAAAGCACTAAAATCATGCGCTGGAACTTTGTACTTGATTTTTATTTCATTTTTGATATTTCATTTTGATTGATAATAAATATAATCATACTTTGTGAAAATGTAGTAGCCTTGGTCACTTTCAATCTTATGTGTTTTTTATCATACCTTGCCCCTCTGGCACAGCACATGAGGTACCCCAAAATCAGAATGAAGACGAACACGATGGCACAGGGCAGCACTAGGACCAACATGAACTCCACAAAGCGGTCAGACTCTTCCACTGTGAAGGCAGGGGGGTTGTACTCCCCTCCCAGGTAGACGGCCGATTCATTCACAGGTGGTGGCTGACTTGAAGAAGCTGGGGTCTATCAAAAGTTATACAAAGAAAATGAGTGTTGACAGACTAGACATAATCTGTTATTCTATTTCATGTCCAGGAACAGAATTTTGCCACATGAATGTCAGAACACATAAACATACATGTAACACAAACAATAACAATGCCAGATGGGGATTCCTTCAAGAATTAATAAGTACTGTCTAAAAACTGTCTAAATTGTTCTAAAAACAATTTTTACATTGTTCAACTCCTTATGACAGCTTCTCTGATTGGGTATGTATTTTTGTAGCTCAAAGTTATCACTTGAGAGGGAATTTTCCGCACACACCAACATGGATTCCATGGATGGTGCATATGGGCAATTCCCGTGAATTATTGGACAAATCACAAGATATATAAATTGCTCTATCTCGAATTGTATTACATTTTGATGGTTTGAATGGGTATGAATCACGAAGAAACAAAGCAGGACACCATTTCTACTTTAAATTTTATTTCTTCAACAGCACTCTCTAGGAGAATCAGAACCATACATGAAAAACCACATGTGGGACTAGTGTGACTAAATCCCAGTTTTTATGAAAAGTTATTTATTCTGCAGTTTTTTTCCATGCTAATTAAAAATAGCCTCTTCTCATTGTTTTGTAAGTACTAAAGCCCCACATAAGCATACTAATCTGAAATCGACATGAATAAACGCAAATTTGTGTGGATGGACAAAATGTAACATAACTCGTAATGTAACTAACCATGTTTTTGATGTTGTAGTTAAAAATGAAAAGATTTTTATCAATAAGTTTTATATCAAATGACTTATCAAGATACCAGAAATAGCATGAATAACACAGTTTGTTTCAGTTGTCATTTTTTTCCCTGTCCTCTTTATGTAACGTAACTAACCATAATTAAAGTTCTTGTTATTACCCACTGAAACATGTCTCATGATTCTGCTTGATGTTGTGAAGTAGGTGCCAGTCTAGAGAACTGACAGTACCAAAACAGAAAAAATAATATCAAAGCATATTCATGTAAGAGCCAAATGTTGAGTAAAGTTTGTCATAAAGTGTAACGTAACTAATCATGGAATTGCCCATATGGAGATTTGGATAATCCATTCAGGACACTCCTTTAGGCCCTTTAACAATTGATGTCATGTCATATCAGAACAAGTATTGAAAAGGTACTATATGACAATTTCAGAAAGAACTTCACTTTATTCAAACAGCAATAAAACAGTTGACTTGCCTCAAACAGTCTGTGTGTTATTGACTTACTGCATGGGTACTGTATGTGCATTCACAAAATTTGTTACAAAACAGAATATTAATATTGGGCAAATTGTTAACTGAACAATGTCTAAATTTGTTGGAATTGTACTTTAAATACATGCAATGAATGCATGCCATAATTTTCTCATCAATTCCACCAATATGTTGATGATGTTGAATGTCTCTGTAAAATGGAAATCTGAAATACAATAAACTGTTACTGCAAAATTGCTATTAATGATCCCTTCAGATTATATCTAACTCAAAATAATATTGTCTATCATTATGAACAGCAGCCACTCTACAGTAAACCAAACTTTAAATTAAAGGTTACAAGTTTAGTTATATAGTCATTTGCATACCAGTGTGACTGTGCACCAATCAATGATGAAGGTTGGCTGGAAGAATCCATTAATCTCTGAGGGTGTGTAGGCCTGCCCTTGTTGGCAGGGACTTGCAGCATCAGTTATTGCACTCGTGAGTGAGTCAGAGGTGACTTGTGAGCCTACAGTGACTTGAACACTAGACAAAAACAAATGAAAACAAAGATATGAAAAGAAATCAGTTATTTCAGGGATTTAATTATCATAGGTTAACATTGTGGAGCTTCAAATTAAACAACTGTCAAACTTTGCTATCTGAAGCCTACATAGTAGTGTTTAAACGGAACAATAAACACACCTAGAATACAAAAATTTTGGTAATTTATGCTGCCATTGGCAAGATATGTATAGAATAAACAATTAGCACTCGGGCCGGTGAGTAAAAAATAGCCTAGATTCACACGCAGTAAGTCTATGGAGAGAAATGGCAGGTGAAATCCAGTCAACTTATGAATTTCACTTTTTAAGCACTAAATCATCATCTTGAAATACAATTTTTCGGGCTTTTATTTTAGACCTTATCAAAGACACTGGTAGCATGGGGAATCATGATACTCATATTTTCTAACTGTGGTAAATGTTAGCCAGTGCTTTAACTATTGGAGACTAAGAATGAGATAATCTTGGGTTTGCTCTTATGCGGAATGTGTAGTGTATATTGAAATCAAATCTCCAACGGAATAAATGACTGGCAACAATCATTAACACACACTGTATATACGCTGTGTTGTTTCAATACTACTTCAGTACTATGATACATACAGTACTATACATATGATGACATAAACAGTACCCTGGGTACCAGTTGAGAGAGAATTCCACTATTTTATTTTGAATTTAAAATAAAATTTCAGCAATGTATCCTAGGTTCACAAAACATATACAAGTTGTTATTAGTGGTTATCATCTCTAAGTATGCAGAGTACTGGGCTACAGTACAAGGAATTAAATCTATGTTTGCTTCCATCGCTGATCTAGTGATACATTTATATGAATGTCCATCACGGAACAGTGCAAACTATTATTCTCCCTCACCCCTGCCCCGACTAGCATTCTCACGATATGGAATTCTTCATACTGGAGTACTTTTCAGTATTTCTTTTTTAAACTCATATTAAATTAATGTGGTATATATACAGCACATTGTTAAATGTGGCACATAGAGAGTTAAAAATGTGATGGTTTGATGGTTTTAGATAAACCAGGGCTTTTTCATAAAAAAGCCTACCCACACAAAAACTTCAGGGAAGATGGCATGGAATCAATTTTTTATGACAGTCCAAATCAGATTAAAATAGCTGATCTTTAGCTCCAAATGGTATAAACATAAAATAATATACAACTGGGAGATATTCATGTATGATAAGTATAAGGGTTCACTGTTCAAAACAAAAGGGGAGAAGGGGATAGTCTCGAAGGGGGGGGGGGGCAGTCATACCAGGGCTATCAGCATGTTCAATCAAACAAATTTTCAAAAATGGGTGCTTTTAACCGGTTTGGGAGCATAACGTTCGTAGGGTATCAAAATCAGGGTACAATTAAGGGTACATTTTCCCCTGTACTTTTCAAAAAAAACAACAACAACATACACGTATTTAACCCATTTAGGGTCTGAAACAAAACTAATGTGGGCAAATGCTCGACACTCATGTAAACTTTCCTCCCCCATTCGTTTTCAAGAGGCTCACTTGGTTAGGGGGGTAGTTTTTGGTGGAGAAGGGGTAAAATTTATTTGTAAAAATTTGTTTATGGGTATTTTGGAGCTCATGCTAATTTCAGTGGGGGGGGGGGTGGGTCATGTATGCGAACAACACTGGACTTGATTGGCCCCACGGAGGGAGGGGGGGATAGTCTATATATTTCCTCCCAGGTAAGTTGAATGTTGACCTAGATACAGGCATTTCTTAGAGAGAAGCTTCCAGACATTTTTCTGACATGAAGTCAACGAGTGGAGACAGACACAATTCAATCATTTCATTCAAATTTCCCTCTATTTCCATCGCTAACCTACCAAAAAAACTTGTTTCCTGTAGCCTACATGGTAAAACTAGAATCATTACTCACTGCATTTGAGTCTGTCCCACACAATGTTAAAGTGAATCAAATTAGTTTGTGACATTGCCAGAGGACATGAAAGCACAGTTTGCCTGCCTCGTCAAACAATTTTTTATATCAAGCATTTTGTTTTCCTGGAGGTAAATCTTAAAGCAATACAGCATAATCCAATGTATATTGAGGGTCACATTGGTATGCCAAGTCAACTGATCTATTGCGGCATTAAAAAGTCCTAAACTCTTTGAGCTCTCTGCTATCAGAAACTGTATTTCAGTGCGAGATAATGCCATATTCTCTTGGCTGACTGTGAAGCGAATAAGAACTTACAATTTTCTTGGAAAAAACTCTGCAAATCATATTCATTTTCTTTATCTACATGTATACTGGTAAAAAATATGTACTCTATTTGACAGAGGTATTTGTAAGCGTTCAGCGTTTATTGTAAGCTTTACTGAAAAGTATCATTCTCCGGGCTTGCACAGAAGCTCATCGTCTCTGAGTGTGCAATGTACTGAGCTTCTGTACACGCCTGGCATCTCCAAATGGTTAAAATAATTATGCTTTCAGTGTCAATTTAAAGGCAGTGGATCTCATTTGCAAACATCCCTGCAGACCAGGAAAACATAACCCATGCCCTTAGGCTATTGATGAAGGGCATGTCTGTGAAATCTGGGGGTCAGTAATTACCTGTATAATTTGAAAAATGCGAAAGAAAAACAATAGCCGTTTAGTGTACGTTCTGTTGTAGGAATTTTTCTCTCGCGAGAAAAAAAATTCAAATCAGAGTCTAACGGTCACTATAATTCCACTAAAACTGAGTTTCTAGCTCCTATATTTGGCTAAAGGTTCCCAGATGGCATTTTCTTCTATTGCATTGTATTTACACAATGTTAATTTTTAGGCATGCAAATGAGATCCACTGCCTTTAATGTTTTGAAAAGTACTTGGAAACAATTGTTGCTCACAATGTGAGTAACTGACATGGTGAAGATCTTACCTAATAGGTACAACCCGAATGACCCCCTATGACCCCTGTGACCTCTCTAACCATCCCACCATCATAATTTCATGAAAGAAAAAAGTATAAATAGCAAAGTATAAGAAGCAGTACAAGTATACAAAATGACTAATATTTTTTTTCAAGAAACATACCCCCTACTCCTATTAACTTCCCTCTGTTTCCTTAAAATAAAAAAATAAGGTGATGCTATAGAACAATTGTCACTCAGAACGTGTTGATGAATCATGATTCTTAAAAAAAGGGGTTTGCCTCAAAAACCAACATCATTTCCCTCTTGGCTTGTAAAGAGCAAAGCGCAGGTTCAAATGATCATACTCTGGCTAAATTTCCACATAGAGCTGGAAATGTACCTAATTGACTTGACATATAAAATGGGACCGACAAAATGGAACTTCACTGATTTATCAGGAAAGTGGTTATTATCATGATACAAGTAATCTAATGTCGAACTCCCCTATTTTTTAGTAGTCACAAAAAAGAGGTCATATTGCCGTAACACACGTCTGACCTGTTCCTATGACTTTAAAGGCTGTCTTTTCGAGTTGCAAACCAATTTCTTTTGATCAAACCATGTACATAGTAGAATAGCCTACAGTGTTCAAAATTTTGGATTCATATGGGGAAATGTGTTTGAAATATAACAATTTATCATTTTAAATTATGCTGTTGCTCAAGCTGTATTTTGTAATGGCAATCTTGGTTTCAGACATAGAATATAGCTATTAAAGGTAAATGACATGATTGGGGGTAGTCCTAAACGTGGGCTGAAACTACTCTAGAATCAAGTAAACTATGCAAGGATTCTCCTGTGAATATCTTGTAGTCAAACGTTGACATCACTCTAAAATAAACAATGTCAATATCACTCGTAGCACGGAAACCTGCCGTGTGGCTCTCTATGGGGCTTATTTTTATCGTCCCCGGATAAAATTAAGATACTCCTATGTTTATGCTTGATTCTCCTTAAGTAAACAGATTACAGACAAATCCTACCAGGTGGGAGATCCATTCCTGCTAGTATATAGTTGGTATATATTTCAACTCATTTGGTTCTTGAGGCATTTTCAAGTGTTCCCAACCATGTCACTAACCTTTAACTAGCTTTCACTCACTGATTTTACATGTGTACAACAACAGTAAAAATTGCTTGACAATCTTCCAACTGCACTGGTGTGAGTATTAGACCTTGTAAGCTTTAATCAGCAAGTATTAATTTTTTTCTCGATTATACCCAAATGAAGTCTAGCAGTATCAAAGACTACTTTAACAGCTGTGTAAAATTCAAACTCAGTGAATGATGTTACATCAGTGCATTTTTTTATTATTATGTCAGCGCTTATTTTCACAAAACCTGACTTTTCAGCCCCAATGCTTTTCGTGAGAAATGAAGATATATATATATTGAATCTTTACATTATAAATGATTTTTTACTTATCTCGTCGATAAGTCCATTTAGGGGAGTACAAATCACGGGCTAAATCTTTAAAACATGGACCCTAAAACAGGGTCCAGATTCAAACAGAATTGTCACCAATTTTATTCAATGCACACACATCACTAAAAATGCTATCAGCTTTCAACCTCACAGGTAACTTTCTCATGTTGAAATGAGTAACACAGTTTAATTTCAAGAAGGGGGATTTCTTTCCCAAAATATACAGAAAAGTTTAATCACTGCACACCATACAACTCACGTACTTGCCACATTTCTAGCGTGTCTAAAACAGGCAGAGTGAATCACAGAACATATATTTTTGTACTCACAGAGATTTCAGCAATATTATTTAGGTATTACTTCATCTAAAGTTAGAATGACATTAAAAAAGAAGAAACTTATCAACTGTATACCAAATATAGTTACATACAGTTTACATACTTTGTAAAGTCTTGACTTATCACCTAATAATTCACTGAAAGAAGCCTGGAATTACTTTTCAGTTTATATATAGTAATTCAATCCCAAAGAATTTAAAACTGTATAGTTTTTATTTTTGTTTTTGTTAAGTGCAAACTTAAATGAGAAGGAAGTAAAGGGATACACTGAGTGTTAAATGTGGGAGAGGAACCTTTGTAGAAGGGACAAAGTTAAAGTGCAAGTTTAGTTTTTGCGTATTTTTGTTATTTGAAAACTTATTTATTTATTTATTTATTTATTTTTTTATTTTTTTTTTTGGGGGGGGGGGGTAGGTTCATTATGGGATCATTAATAAGCCCAATTTCTGTTTGTCCTTAACACTTTGGGTGCTGGGCTGTTTGGTCTTACATGTATGTTTATAACCTTTCAAAAATGTATGATTTTCTGGAAAAATCCAAATGCTATCAAGACGAGAGTTTTTAACCCATTTAGTTGCATCCACTATGTCTCCATTTCACGAAAAATATCTTTGCAAGGAATTTCAGTGACGTTTATCTTTCGATTTAAAAGGTATGGAACCAATTGTTTTCTCGGCGAACCGGTGCGCCGATATCACCCAAAGAGTTAAGGTTTCACTCATGCAAAATTACCCGAGATATCCAGAAATGTTCAACCTACCCAAAGATTACAAAATGTTAATTTGAATGGAAAGGTGACCAAGATGTGCTGGATTTGATTGAGTATTAGGTGATATTTTCTGAATGGGGTTGAGTAGATCTTAATTGCTGCTTCAGTAAAAGAAATGAATGGAATGTGTAGGAAGTACACAATGTGCCCATGAACATGGCTTTACCACTCCAGCACAGAGGCGCAAATTGCTGTGAGAATGCTTCAAATCTGTTTCAGGGAAATTCCCTTGAGAAAATGCTGGTCAACAACACATGTACATGTATTGTGGAAATAAAATTGAGGAATAACTGTAACTGTTATATTACTGAATGTTGATTCCAGTCTCCCCTAATAAATCTCTAACTTAAAGTGATAGGCTAACACTGTGGAGCTTCAATTTAAAAAATTGTCAAACTTTGATATCTGAGCTATATAGAAGTGTTTGAATGAACAAATAAACACTCTAGAATACAAAAGTTTGGAAGTTTATGCTGCCACTGGCAAGAAATAAATGAATAAACAATTAAAACTCGGGGCGAGTAAAAATAGCCTAAATCTACCTACATTAAGTCTATGGGAAGAAATGGGGAGGTGAATCCGGCCAACTTACGATTTTCACTTTTTTAAAGCACTAAATAATCATTTTGACATTATTTCCTATGAGACTTGTTTTATCTGTGTGAAGCCTCAAATTTTTGTTTTCACATTTTTGACTATAGAGGGAGGTGTGTCCATTTCACTTTCACAGTGTGACTCTCCCAGATACATGTACCATCACTTCCCTGAAGTGTGAATTAAGGTCCCACAGCACTAATTCAACCCATATAATGCATAGCGGGAAGGCAGAGCAAAGATCATGTCATAGTATTGATACATAAAAAAATAATAAAAAAAAATAAGTGCAGAGGAATATTGTCACCTTTTGTGGTTTCATATATTCTTTGAGGACTATAAGTTCTGCAGGTTGTAAACAAGTTAGATAATCAGGATTTTAGTATTTTAAAATTATATGATATATTTTTGTTGCTATATTGCAAGATTGTTATTTTAGCATTTAGCAGGGAGAATATAGGGTAGTCTTGTATCAAAGCTCTTAACTTTTTTTTTGAACTGCAAAAGATGGCAAATTACAGTATGTTCACATAAAATAACTGCAATTAAGTAGTCTTAGTCTGTGAAGTAATCCATATTTTGATAAATCAAGATCAAATATGTTACAATATTCTGGCACTTACATGTATGCTCAGCGCATTTAAAGTCCCAAGTTTAGTTTTGGGATTTTTTGTTATTTGAAGCTTTATGCCCGCCAAAGTCATAACCCTGCAATAATAGATTCTAATGTCTGTAGTTTTTTTTTAACTTATTTAATGAAAAATCTTTGTTGAACACCCCCAAAATTTTAACATTATAAGGCATCTTAAGGTTAAAAAGCTTTAAGGTTAACATTGTTATAACCTCATCTAAGAGCAGATCCGACTCTTTCAGTGAGGTATAACTCATTATAACTTTTTTTTTGTCTTGATTTTTTAAAATAATTAATGAATAAATGTCGGGGGGGGGACCGCCCGTACATTTTGACCAATATTTAACATTACAGCATCCAAAGGTTATAAAATTATATGAGTAATAACCTCATTCTGAAAGAGCTGCGTCTGCTCTTTCAGATGAGGTATAACACATGATACTAAAGCCTTTCACCCTTTAAAGCCTATAATGTAAAATTTTGGGGGTGTTTCCAACAAGATTTTTCATTAATTAATAAAAAAAAAACTAATAGACAATTCAGAATTCTATTATTGCAGGGTTATGACATTGGGGCATAAAGCTTTCAATAACAAAAAATCCCCAAAACTAAACTTGGGCTTTAACTAAGCACTGATTTCTATGCGTACACATTCTGGCTACACATGTACGTTTTTGTTTAACTATCGAAGTTCAGTATCGATATTGATCGATACATTGGGTGTGTGTTGGTTAATTGACTAGTCTATTTCAAGTCGTTTTTGTGTTTACTTTACTGTTCGTAATTTACATTCAAACATCAATAAACAAAAATTGGAGTGATCACAAGTGCTAATAATTTGCAGAGGGCATGCCACAAATGTATTCTAAATATATAGCAAACAAATCATCCATGTATATGTGTATGCTGTTGTTGTTGTTATTATTCCTTTGAATGGTGTATATCAATCAAGATATAGTGTGCATTGCTGCTTGGTTACATACATGTACATGTACAGGCAAGATCCTATTTTTTATGAATACAAGTCAAGTGGAATTTGAATGTGCCAGATATTCATGAAAACTGACTTTTCAGCTTCAAAGCTTCGTAAACGGTGGCGATTTATGTACATCTTTATAATATGAACTATTTCAGCTCATTTGGTTGTTGAGCTCATTTCTGTGTGTGAAAATTACAAACATCTTTAATGTAATGAAGTACTGGTTATTTATAACATAAATCAGCAACCTATCACCAAGATTAACACATCTCATTTTTTTTTTGGACCACGGCCAAAACTGATATGAGGTCATTTAAAAAGGTCAAGTTTGGGAGAGGTTTAGGAGGGCCTTGTCAAATGGGTGTCAACTTTTGATTACATCTTAGATAGGGCTAATCAAATGAAGTTCTGCCATCTTATGCAGGAGTCCCTTTTCATTTACGGATGTTTGTCAACATAATTCTATGGGAATCAACTGGTATATCTAATTTTGTATGACAGATCTTTCAAATCTAACAATCTGTGAATGATGTCATCATCATTATCCTGATTTTTATTTTCATTTTTGAATATTTATCTGTTTATATATCTGTGTGACGACTGCTAGTAAAAACCAAGGTGTAACTCTCCCAATCATGGATGTGTGCAAATGGTATCTGATCGAGTGGGACATGCTAAGACATCAAAGAAAAATAAAATCTAGGACTCAGATTTGTAATAATGAAATTAATATGACAGTCACTCTCCCATGCAGGTACATGTACTTTAACTCTTTATGTGCCAAAGTTGCAGATCTGCACCACATAATACACATAAAGTCCATAGAGGTTTAAATCCTCTGGCACGTTAAGAGTTAAATTATATGACATTTGGAACTTAAGTGTTGCAAGAACTTTCCGCAGGAAATCAAAATTTGAACGTATTGAAGAATAAATGATTCCCCTAGAGACAAATCATGTGTTAAAGAACCTGTCTATAGCAGTCACCTGTCTTTTATGGCCACATTTTTTGTTTCCCTTGGGTGGTCACTATTTCAATATATGTGTTTGTTGCAGTTTGATTTAACCCTAATTAGGCCGGGGGAGGGGGGGGGGGGGCTGGGAGGCCCCCCTCTATGTTTTGCGCAATATGTTCGCAAAGCGAAGAGCTCTCGCGGCGATGTTTCCTGACTTTTTTGCTCCGAGTGTCCCGCATCTTTTCAGACCAAATTTGCGACTCTCGAAGAAACGCATTATTTTGTACATGCATGTCGCACCAAAAAATGCTCAAAAATGTGATTGTGAGTACAATTCCAATACAAATTGTGTTTTCAGCCAAATATCATTTAAATGTATTCATATCTTTACTTTTACTAATTCAAATTACTTGATTTTATGCTGTTTATAATTGCATAAGTGTCACTGACAAATCTCATCGAAAAAACAATGAAAATCAAAAGTTTGAAAAAACAAAGAATACATAAGAAATTGCAAAAAACAATACGTAAGGAATTCATCTGATATCGCACTTCTTTAAAGTACATTTGCTAAAAGCACCACAAAAGATTTCTACACCAAAAATGAGCACATTTGGAGATTTATTTAGTGAGTTACACTTTTGTAGATTAGGTCATGGGCGCGACGTGCATGCCAATTTTCGTCGTGATATCGCGGTTGATAGCCCAGATCTCAAGAGGGGCCTTTGAGGCCCAAACCCCCCCCCCACCCTTGGCCATATGATCTCCCAAAATAGCCCAGTCTAGTTAGGGTTAAAGGGACGTGCCGCTCGTAATCCATGTACATTTATTTACCTTACGCTTGCCCCTATTGCAAGGCAGTGCATAACACTGAACTCTATGCTACGTAGTGTAGAGTTCAGTGGTGCGTAACAACAATCATGGAGCTGTGAACAGAATTGCCGATGAGGGTCAGTTGGGCTTAGTTCGCCTTTCTTCGGGTGAATACGTGCTGCATAGGGAATCGCACACAATTCGTGCGCGCTCGTTTTCCAAAAGTATACGGGCATTCCCGAATATTACCCGAGTCGGGCCAGGTCCAAACGCCCACGACTTGCGACTTTACGGTCCCTTTAATACAGGTGATTAAATTAAATTCAATGTTAACACATTGGAGGCGTTTTAATTTCACCAGTACATAAATTATACATTTTCCATAGACCCCAGTGAGATACATGTATCTCATTCTTAAATGCAGTCTCCAATGGGTTAAAGGGTTAGGTCGTCATCCGTCCTTCATGACCCCGTTGACCAACCCACCAACACCCCCTAGGTGACTAAGGTCTTTAGGAGCTGCCCACTTGTTTCACAATTTTCCCTCGATTAATTTCAAAAGCGGGACACTCCCAGAGAAAGTGAGGCTTTTACGATGACGGGAATACACTGGAACTTCTCTCGATTCAAGTGGATTCTGGATTATCATGCGTCTTGTTTGGAGTTCTGTTCCATGTTAAAGAGAATACACAGTACTGGTTGATTACTTGCAGAACAACAACATTTTAATATCAACTACTTTCAAACCTTCTGTGAAGAGATGGTATTCTAAAAATGTCACTATAGTACAGGAGAGAGTAGTTGAAAACAAAAGAACACTTCGTTTTGGACATACATGTATCTGTTACACAAATCCACACAAAGTCACACATACCGTCATTATCTTTCTGTCCAACAAAAGGTTTATACCGGACTTTAAAAAGTCCTAGGAAATACTTTTAATCATTTTTGCATGCCTAAAAATTAACACTGTATAGAAGAAAATACCATCTAAGAGTATAGGAGCTAGAAAAACAGTTTTGTGGAATTTTAATAATCGTTAGACTTTGATTTGAGTTGTTGTCTTGTAGAGACAAGAAGTCCTAGCATAGAATACACACTAATGTGGCAGTTAGTTTTGAAGTCATTTTTCAAATTCTAAGTAATTACTGATCTTCAGATTTCACAGACATGTCCTTTAGAAGTAGCCCAAGGTCATGAGTGAACTTTTGGTATACTGGGTGAGGGGTGTACATGAGATTCCATGCCCTTAATCTGCGTCCATATTATTGTAAGACAATTTAAGCGTCGTTCAATAATAGTAATGAGTCCGTAAAAGTACTCCCACATTCCCCAAATCAACTTGAAACAATGATTTTAGCTGGGATTCAGGTATGACTTTAAAAAGCTGAATGAAAACATTAAATTCTCTTATTTAAAACAGAATATTTGGTAAACCAGTATTTTAACATGCAATTATTTCAATATGAAAATAACTGTACCCCCCATTATCTTAATGCAATGCATCAAAATTTTCATTTATGGTTACTTAAACACAATTATCAAAACTATTACTGACAATTACCATAAACAAAAATATTTTGGGAGTGAAACACTTTAAAGATTGTGTCATTGATTTGCACGTCAAAAAAACACCTACATTAATGAAATCAGCTGAAATCATATCCAATGTGAAGATTAATATAAATACACACCTCTCATAGAGACTTGGGGTAAAATATTGAGTTTTGGTGAAAATCTGGACGGTTAAACTTCATCCTTTTTCAAATTACTCAGAAACAATTTCAAAAATTCCGCGACGTCAAACGTGCATGTGCCGTTCCAAAATTGTCCGATCAGCCGTCACATGGAGTTTAGCCGTTTAACCAATCAGTGCGCTCCGCTGGTCTTGCGACGGTACACATAATCGCAATTCGTAATTTGAACAAAATTTAAACTCACGGAAAGAAGAACATTCTGGTAACATGTCGTTATTAGTTTTCCTCATAAAACAACAAATTCATGACGTATGGATCTCAAACTTTCAACACACCATTTGTAAGTACTAAACTACCGTTTGGTATTGATAATGAAGGGAAGTAACGGACTTGCACATCCCTGACACAATCTTTAACTGCATTTAACCCAATTGCTCATATTGGGTCTTGCAATCTAGACAAATTATTAACACTTATTCATCAATTCAGTTTGGGATTATGTGGTGCCTGACCTGCCTTAGATCTAGAACACAATTAAAGGGGTTGTGCTAGCATGTGAAAATACAAATCTGTATGAATCATTATTGTTTTAAGTACTTGAGTGAGAATTTGTCTTTGGTTTTATCAAATATACATGTAATAACACAGACACAAGAGATATGAGTGGCAGCTGCTAGCTCTATAACTTTGTGATTGTTTTAATAATTGTCAATCAGTTATTTCGGGGCTTAATACTTACAGGAAATCTCTTAATAAGCACTGCAGACTGGATTATTATCACAAAGAGGCACATTCTTGATGCACTCATTGAATCAATAATTTCAGATGCAATTAACCCGTTGCTTACGGGAACCGGATGGGCCCTGTACAAAGTCTATGGGGATTTACAGAATCTCGTAGTCAACGGGTTAATCTCTCATGTCTCACCAAAATTCAAGAGAGCATTGAGTTTGAGGCCCGTGTTCCAAGTCATCACATTAAATTTGAAATGCTTCATGTTCTATATTTTAGTTGCTGATAGTGGTACAATACATGTACACATCCAATAAATAGAGTGAAGGGGATGAACATATTATTTATTCACTTATTATTATTATTATCACCATTATTGATATAATTGTTATTGCTATTTCAAGGTTGCTATGATTGAGGTCAAAGATTATTTGAGGACATAATGAAGTATGAATAGATCAAAATAAACCTACATAGCTTCATCGTACATTCAACTGTAACTTCATTATACCTGAAAAGTACAAAGAGGACTAGAAAAAACAACCACACAATGTATTGAATTTCAGGTTTATGATTTGATTTTCTTGTAGGGAGGTGGTATTGGGAGGAGCATTTGGAGGGGAAGATCCATAGCCATCTGTTCCTACTCATCTTGTGTCATATTCCTGTACGATACCTGACCACTTATCATATTTTAGGGAGGGGAAAGGATGTGCCCCGGGCTACACCACCCGATGATAATCGCTGATCAGCTTAGAAAAAAACTGGACACTTAAACTGTTTTCACACCACAGCCATAATGCACTTGCAAACGTGAATGCAATGTCCGATCGCTGTAATTACAGTATTTTCACCTGTGAGACAGCAAACAAATAACATGATTACAAATCCAATTGTTAAATGAAACTTGTGTTCCAGCTGTTATGTAATCATGATTCTCCCAAACCATGTCGAATTCTCCTCATTTTAATGACCCGACGTCTAAAACACAATTTGGGAGGTGGAGATTTTGAACCTGTCATTAACTTCGCTGGAATACCACACACTGTAGTGCATGTGCGTACAAATGTGTGGCATCCGTGCGATTCATCCAGTGCGCGGTCAATTGATGTCTTCGCTAGAATATCAAATTCTAATTGCATTGACCTTGAAGATTTGTTTCTCATGCGAACAATCGCTAATTCTAATCAGCGTGATTGCAATCGTGTTTCCAATCCCGATTCAGCTGCCGTATGAACGAGGTCAAGGTCATCTATCCACTCCAGCTTGGTTGACCGATCATTCACGACCTTAACTGACAATAAAAGCGCCCTCGTGAGACCGGCTACTGGGGATTTCCCGCCTAGACGGTATGGGGGGAACAAAGTCAGTAACTAATCCTAGAATACTGTTAAGGTACAGGTGTGAATTACTTCTTCTATTTCTCATTGTTTCTCAGAGAGTCTACCAATTGTTTGCTTCCTTTTAGTTCCGTTTTGCCGCAACTCGACGATATCCCCGGTCAATTGAGCAAAAGTCAGGTGACTGAATCGATTTGTGAGATGTTAATATCAACAGTGACTTTGATGTGTCTGCCTTCAAAGGGAAAAATCAAGTAGCTGTTTTTTTAGTTAGACCAAGAAAGTCAAACTAGAAGGTACACTCTGCCTACCAAATGGAGACACTACCTGTCTAGTGACACAAGATGGCTGCTACATGTAGCTAGCATGCAATAGCCACTAAGGCAGTTTTGACTGCAATTTAGTCTAATTTGATCTTCACTATACATGTACATGTATGTATTTAAATCCAGTCAAACCAAATCTGATCCAATTGAATTCAAATCCACTCCAATAGTCCAAATTTACAACTGAACTTCAATCTTATTCCAATCAAATTCAATCTAGTTGAATTGAATGCAATCTAATCCATACATCCAACCTAGAAATTAATCCAATTTATTGCAGAATCCAATCCAAAGTAATACAATTTTTTTTCTGACCAAATCTCTGATTTAAATCTTATCTAATCCAGATAACTCAAACTTTGACAAACCATACATGTACATAATTACATCAGCAATATCAGTAAAAAAATTATTTTCTGAGCAAATCTCTAAACTAAATCTTATCTAAACAAGATGGTCAAACTGTGACAAACCATACATAACAAAACCAGCAATATTCGTAAAGTAGGACAAATTACTTTCACATTATTTTTCTGGACGTCAAATACTCTAATACCCTAGATCTACAAATGATAAGAATGCTTTATTTAAATGTTTTCCCCTTTTTCCCCATTTTCCGTTTGATTTCATTTAACGTCAGCAGACTGACTTTGGAGGATGTTTGTTAATACGGTTGATTCTCGTACGTGGAAAGCGGTTATTTTTCCCTAGGATGGTGGGGGAGGGTCGGAGCAAATGAGTGTTATTTTAAGATCAGGATCTTGCCAACTCATTCAGGATGTCTTTCACGGTTTCTCTTGGCCACGAAGACGCGAGATATGCCCCCCAGTTGTCTCACAGCATTAACATCCCTCCAGACCCTTCAAGAAACCTGGATCAAATTTGGTGAGCTCTGTATTCCATCCTTGCCAGTATAAACTACACATCTTCTAATTGGAAAGAAGGACACACAATGCTGGTGAATAAAGAAATTATTTAGGTTGAAAGTTCAAAAAATACAATTGCTTATCATGGGCAACTTTTTTTTTCTCGTTTCGTCTGAAAATTACATTAAATTTCCACATAATTTTTTAATGCATATACAGTGTATATGAAATTATAAAACTGTGTACCGGTACATTGCACAAGGGGCACCAACATGACAAATGAAAGGAGTATACACTGTAGGTCTAAGGCTCGCAGTTACACCGCGATAACCATTCTGTGAACAGTCTGAGAAGGGTTCTATTGATAATCTCGGAATGGGTTGGACCTTCTCTGGAGCTGTCTCACTTTTGGTAGAGTGGTGGTTACCACGGCAACAATCTAGCCACGCCCGCTTTGCGGTCAAAGTTTTCTCCATACTTACGGGCAATGCGGTTCAAGCTCTAGTTCATGTGTTTACTTGTATTACGTAACTTCCCATGCTGGGCTAATTAGGGTTGGAACAAGTATGGTGATACTGTATTTGAAATGTTCGTCTGACCAAAACGCTTTTGGAATACTTTCCGTCCACTTTTGGGTTAGCTGTTCTGGTTGCAATGCGAGTGAACCATACTGGGACCATTCTCATATAGCTTTTGACGGGCTGTGTAACTGGGGTCTAAGTCAGGATTCAACTTTTCACACCTGGCGGCGAGACACATTTGTCACGGTTGACCGAACATGGCTTTGAAAGTTACAATTATGGAACACCTCAGTTTTATAGCCATATCATCTTTCAGCTATTATGAAACAACCCCATAAACCCAAATTTGACTGCAGGTTTATTCATCTATCCATTACTTACCACCACCAACAAAACTAAAAATGGTCCACCTGATAGATTTTGAATCTCGGAGGCAAGAGAAGAAAGATTTGCAGACTTGATGTCTGCCAATGGTTGTACAAAACGACACCTGATACCCACATAAATGCCAGAACTTAATCCACAATTTTTTTTATGAGGCCAAGTTTGGTTGTGTTTTTGTTTCTATTAGAATGGGAAATCTTTTTTTAAAGGCCTGGAGTTACTTTATCATTACACCGTCAAAATGAGTTAAGCATTGATTGTAGGAAAGGTGTTGCCCCATTTTATACTGCTTTAATGATGATAGTCTAACAGTCTAATCCATTATTTCCTTAATTGCTAATACAAGAGACAGACTTTTGAAGGTATATGGAGTCACTTTGACTTCTGTTCAGAATATAATAGTTGATTAATTAATTAACCACTACATGAAGGGTATGAGACTGTCCTGGTAGCCATAGACGATAGTAAAACAGATTAATTGATTATTTCCTCTATTTCTTTGTAATATCCTTGCAGGTTTGATATGACCCAGATTCCCACTGGAAATGCTGGAGAGTCTACTTCATTTACATGCAAGGCAATGTTCTTTCATAGGTGCAGAGAATATCAAAAATATTTTATATGCAACAAAGATAAACACAGATGAATTGCCAATAGTTAAAGGCGTACTGACTTTGATAATGAACTATGGAGTCATGACAATTAAAAAGGCATTTTTTTTAGTTGCACACATGGCTGCCACTCAAAATTTTAATTTCCCCCTATGGCGCATGCGCATTTTCCCCTACGGACCACTTTTCCCCTACACCTAATAACCCAATTTTCCCCTACGAACCTGTGTTTTCCCCTACAAAAATCCACTTTTCCCCTACGAGGATACATTTTCCCCTACAAAATAACCTTAGAAAATACAATATTTTGATCTCGATTTCTTCGTTGGAGATGGACGAAATGGACGAATATATATATAAGAAATTCTCTGAAATCCTTCTGGGATTCAAGAATATTTATGAAAATTGTCAAAACCCCCTAAATCCCCTACAAATCATCAAAACCCCCTACTTTTCCCCTAAGCAAGACCATTTTCCCTGTAGTTTTCCCCTGCAACCTACGGTGGGCTAAAATCCCCTACGGTAGGGGGTTTCCCCTACGAATGGCAGCCTTGGTTGCACATCAAACTGTTTTACTCAGATTTGATCCAACTAAAGATAGGTACATAAAAAAATGCGGTGTTCAACACTTGGGATTTATAAGCTTTTGAAACATAAACAATAAATAAATTACAATTGGGCCATTGCTCAGGTTGTATTTTGGTAATCTAAGTTTCACACATTAGATGAAGCTCTTTCACCTACTAAATACGAATTTGTAGCAAAGATTTATTGACAATTATCCAATGGCACTGGAGTGAGTTTTGACCATGCGAGCTGTGATCAACGGGTATTCAATACTAGATGATGCACGAATTAGATACTGTATGGCAGTCACACTAGTTTCAACGGCTGCATAAAATTCAAATTCAGTGAGCAACGTTATGTCTTTGTATTCTGCTTGAATTTTACCAGGGCTAATTTTCAGGAAATTTGACTTTTCAGCCCAAGGATTTGTAAGAAGTGAAGATTTCTGTGAATCTTTTCTTTATAAATAATTTAATTTAATTGCTTGATCACTGGGTGTGCAAATCACTGATGAGTAAATTTTCTCAGGGAGTATTCAAGATCAATGGAAATAAGAGGTGTTTCAATCAAAGATTTATTCAGAAAATACAATTTCAAAAATTGAGACATGTACTGCAAAACGAAGTGTTTATTTCTTAATTGATATTTGGTTCTTGATGCTGAATTAACACTAACCTGAACAGCTGTGACAAAAGTATCACAAACAGACTCAGGTGGGGATTGAACCCATGACCTCCTGATTACTAGACAGGCGTCAATACCACTTGACCACCGAGGAAGCCTGATTGCCAGAGTATTAATTGTTGGTTCTAATCCAAACAAATTGTCAGAATTGTGTGATTAAATTATTTTGTGCATGTCGTTCAAGGTTAATAATTAATATTTTGGTTGTCAAGACTAAATTGACACTAAAGCACATGTAAGTGCTTTTTGACTAGTTGTGAAAAAAGTATCACAGGCAGGCTTGTGTGGGGATTGAACCCACGACCTCCTGATTACTACTCTAGGTGTTTATTTTTTATCTGAACCATAAAGGTTGACATACAAGTATCTGTCTATTTTTATGTCTTTTGCACGTACATGTAGGCATCATCCTTTAAAAGTAAATGTTTGTTTTATGCACCCAACCCCTAATTTCCTTTGTTTTGATCTCACCAGGTAGGTTATAGAGATTTCAACAACTGATGTCTGCACTCATCTTCAGGGATAGAAACTAGATAATAACCATCGACGAAACGAAAGTAATTAGATCCACAATCATGTGACTATGTCAGTGATCTCCTCCGAGGTTTGAACTTTAACCCTCACGATTCCAGAACTAGCGGGTCAGCATTAAGTTCTATGAGACTTCGGTTGTAGATGGGTTAACCATGGGCTGTCAGGATGATTCTAAATAAACTGGGCATGAAAACATCCCCTTACTTACATCAGAAATTATTTTGATCCCAAAACAAGCGGTTGTTTGTTGTCAACTAGGTTATCATGAAAACCTCATTGTCCTCTAACCTGATTTCTTTTATCATGTTATAGCCTCACTCAATTTTAAATCTTACTATAAACCAATAAGGAAATTATGCAAATCTCTAAAGTTTATCTAGATTTTTGTTTTCACTTTCATATGACCAAATATGCTATTCATAAGTATTCACTTGACTGGAGAAAATAAAATACCAAAACAAGTCTCATAAAGCTCTTGAAACATTTAAGTCCATTCCTATATATTGATTTTAAAATTTACCTAAGAACTTCTACTTCTCCTAGACTCCTAGTAATATTGTTACATCATTCATCTCATATCATATCTGCATAAAAGCATATTTTTCGAAAATTAAATAGCAACATAAAATAAGTACCCATCACAGAGACATAAACTTTTAAATACTAATTCACTCGGTTTTATGTACAATACCTCCACCATCCCGCTCTTACCCTCAAGATGTATTGACATACAAATCTTCGCAAACTTTCTCTTCTTGTAAATACATCATGGGTGTAAACGTATTAATTCTCTACAATATGTCACGTCTTGCACATGACCTTTTTTTTGGTTCAAAGTTTCCAGCCATTCTCAAAGTAAAAAAAAAAAACTCACTTGTCATTCATATGATGACATTAATAAATATATACATTCCTTTTGCGCATTTATCTGTGAGCTCAATCTGTTTGATATTTCATTTCCAAGGTGACATATTTTTGTCATCACCTGAGGCAAAGGTGACTGTTAAGCTCGGCAGGAAAAGACAAAATGTTATCAGTCACTGTATTTCTAAAAAGAAACATAAATGGAAGTGCTAAAAGAATGTGGGAAATGACATTGTAACATCCACCCACAGATTTGGGCAAAAAATAATGTTATTTTATGAAGGAGGCCCTCAGGTCTTAAGGAAATCCTCAACTGGAACACATTGAGTATGGCTTGACATGTTGACTTCATTGGGCCAGTAGCCACTCACCAACATTGCATAGTGTACTCTCTGATTACATTTAATAAATATGTGAGCAAAAACAATTTTTGCTTGGTGTCCTGAGAGCATAATGACACTCAACTATCATCAAAGATTGTGTTTTCAAGTGAGGTGCCCTACTGGCCCGACATTTTGCACTAGACCCTGACTGAAAGGGGGAATTCCACGGTGATAGCAAGTTGTTTTAAATTAGTGAAAGAAATCAGTGCAATTTTGAGTAAAGTGAGACAAGTATCAATAAGGTTAATAATGATTTAAAAATTCTTATAATCATGACAACAACACTGCGTTGTTTAATGTGAGCACCCCAGCATTTGTTTCATACACAAAATTTCATACAATTAGACAAAATTTCTTCATGTGCGTGCTCCATATTCAGACTAAAACCTTTTCATACATTAATTGTTTCTCTGTGATTAAACTACTGTACATGTATGGTCAGGCACAAACGTTCAAGAAATTGAAAATTTTGTGACTTTTTTTGTACAAAACAAGTGGAGGGCTATTCACAGTGAAAGTCCCAATGTTGCCAATTTTGTATGATCTGTAGAATTTTCAAAGTTCATATCTTTATCACTATTTTGCCAGCGTTTATCCGAACCTTCGTATAAGTTGATTTTCGTCAAAATATCTATTTTAAGATTTTGGCAGAAAATGAAAGTACAAGTCCTACTCTATATATGGATAAATTTCTAGGCAGCAATTTATTTTATTTTCTGAGATACAGTATGTGGGGATTTTAAAGGCGATGCCATACAAATTTTTGATAAAACGCGCAAATCCCATTGGAAACGTGTACTGTAGCACAGTAAACAACAACTGCGCGCACTTAATGTGCAAATACGCGGTCAGCAAACACGTGTATCTGCGCTGCATTGACTTTGCACGTGAAAGAGAGATACGATGGTTTGGTTGATCGCGCGTACTGAAAATGTTGTACTCCCTATGACGTTTTAGTACAGGGAAAATCTAAGCCGCTCAAACCGAAATTACAAGCATGTAGCTCTTTTGCGATATTTTCTCTGATTCTTGGTTCTGTGTAAAGATAAAGATATAAACGTTAAGCAATTGTCTTGGTCTTTCCTACCATGTGTATTTCTAGCAATGAAAATCTTGTAAGGCTTGGGACAAAAAGTGGCAATTAAGGTCAACTTTGAAGTCGGTTTGCTCTGAAATGGGTTTCACACTGTCGTATCGCGATACGATGGTTCGGATGACCGCCGACGATTTGTCTGATATTCTCCAACTTTCACTGGTCTGTCCCTCTAAATTTTCTGATTCTATTCAAAGTAACTTAATATCATCCTGGAGTTCACCTTTAACCCATTGAAGACTAAGAACAAGATATCTCAGGCTGGGGTCTATAGAGATGCATGTTACTGTAAAACCAGAAATTTTCGAGGAGTCGAGATTCGCGAAAGTAAAATGCACACGAAAGATTGTGTCTAACGTTACACATCTTTTTGAATGCCAATACAAGATTGTGTACAAGTCAATGACTGGAGAAATAGTGTGCGCCCACTTATACTACGGTCAAAATGCACTTCTTCATTTCATAAAACGGTGTTTCAGAGGCATTAAAACAAATATTTTCTATAAATTGTTGTAATCATTTGAACAAAAACACCCAAATGCTTCTTCTTGGCAATATCGCTATATTTTATTTTTGTTCATAGTCAGTGATTTCGCGAAAGTTTCATGCACGCGAAATGGCCATTGGCTCCTATTCGCGAAAGTTTCATGTCGCGAAAGTACAGTGTTTTACAGTATATTTAAATCAAATCATCTCTAAAGGGTTACTTTGCTCTGTGATTCTGGACTCCAGACATACCCTGACCCAATTGTGGCTGATCGGTTGCAACACCAAATGAAAAAATATAGCTTGTCTACTATAAGGCAGAAATTGCTCATTGCATGGAATTGAATTAACCCACTGCTCCTCAAATCGTTAATATTCTTCAAAATTCAATATATATTCATTCAGATTTATTTAGGGGTTTGGGGGTTTTTGATGGGGGCATGAAGTAATCAAATTAAACAAGCTCCAAGGGGAATCGTGGGACAGAGGAAATATTTTGACAGATATATGTCTGCAGCCTTGAAGGCAAAACCTGAAAACAGAATATAAAGGCAAATTTTCTGATTTTTTTGGCTGGTTGAAGGGGGAAGGGGAAGATGGGTTTGCTATTATTTGCTGACTTTGTCTGGGCTTCATGTCTTACAGGAAGACAGCGAGTTGGTAATAACTTTCTTGTGGGTGGATTCAAATTCTTGAAGAATTTATAAATTTAATCTGGTGAGAAAACTTACGTTCTTTACATTAAGAGTTGGGCCATGGTATCGATTCCATGTGTGAGGAGTATTTAGTTTTCATTACATGTAATAATGATTCAGGTTATACATGTAAATTATTATTATTATTAGTAGTAGTAGTATTAGAACATACTTATTATCATTAATAATTTATACGAAAATTTTTACTATTATTATTATTATTCCTTTTATTTGTTATTTATTTACCATGGAAGATTTTTTTCTCTTGTATTTTTGATTTGGGTGTAGAACTAAAATTATCAGTTAGGGGTCTTACATGTATTTTTTTCAAGGTTATTTGCTTTTACTTCGAGTCCCGTGTTATTACATAACTATTAACTTTCAATATTTGTGTAATGTTAAAGTTGTATGGGTGTACATCTTTGTCATTGTCTACAAGAATATGTTTTTTAACAGATAAATGATGAATAAATATATGTCAAGAATTGAAATGAAATGAATTATCATTACTGTTTGTAATAGTACTTGTTCATCTTTTTCTTACTATTTCTATCATTATATTGTTAGAAATAGAATTTGTTGTTTCATTTGTAGTTATTATAAGTTTATTTACTTCTTATCATTAATTCAATATACATAGAGCTCTTACCCCCTTTCAACAACATCCACCCCCCCCCCCCCCACTCAAACAGAGATACACGTTCTCTATATTTACCCAAATTTCTGGTCCGGTTCCGGATTGAGGGGCACCCTACGTCCCAGGTCCTTGGCTGACACCAGCGAATGAACTATGACATTTGACCCTTGACCCCATGCTGAGGTCACTGCTGTTAGGAAGTCTTGCTGCATCTGAGTTTCCAAAAGGTCAGCCAGGTTTTGGTTGGAAATGAAGAAGGTTGCGAGATAGAGAGGTGATTCTGTGAAGGATAAAGAAACAAAAATGACTTTATGTCAAATATAATGGGACATTTGAATTCTACAAAAAAGTATACTAATTGATATGATGCACCAAGTTGTATCCTGGTGTACAACGTTGTGTAGCACTCTCTCAGGTCCATTAGACGTACAGTTGTATAATAATGGTGCTGGTGTTTCACTGGTGCAGAACACATCGACATAACCCGAGGAAAAAGTCATATGGAAATGATGTTGAAGTTGTTATTCTTCAGTCCTTTAGTGTTGCATAAGACCACTATTAAAACAAAACATTTTATACAAGAAGAATTTTTCGAAATTGGAAACACACACCACAAAAACAACTTTTACATGGGTTGGTCACCCAGAATGCAGAGCTAAAAATTAATTAAACGAAATGGTGGATTTCTATTCAGAACCCCAGGGTACCATTTATGTCATTTACCCTTTAATAAGATAGTATACACTGACCACCATGCCAGTTTTTCAATCACAACACTTAAATTATGAAGTGATGACAGCTACTCTATTAAAACATTTACATGAACATGCACAAGAGGATGAGGTTTCATAATTTCATAATTGTTTATTATTCACTTTCCCTATGTGATCTTTTGCAAAATTTATGAGGTGTACACCATGCGTGTGTATGGACTTTCAAAATGTACCCTGAACATGTAATTATCTGTCGATCTCAGAATACCCTAAACAAGTATTCAAGTCTGAAAAGATACCTACCCTTTTAAAGTTAACCTGCTGTTGAATACCCTAAACAAGTATTTAAGTCTGAAAGAATACCCTTTTAAAGTAAACCATCTGTCCAAATATACCCCTTTTCCCTGATTTTGGCAATTTTGATACCCTTTTCATTGCAATGTATTACACATTCTCCTTAGAACCCATCTTAAAATATCTCATTCTTCTTTTTTAATGGCTGAAACAATGTCTTTAAATATCAAAATAATTTCTTAAAAGCAAACATAAAAATACAGCTTGTTGGCAGATATTACATACTTTTAGAGAAGTAGCCCAAAATTTCACAACCAATTTCTTCTTTTCCCCAAGAATTGTACTCATAAATCTCCATGGCTGAAATAATCGTTTTATCTTCTCAAAAATCTATCAGTAAAATGTGTCGAAGTAACAGTATCTTGACCACCAATAACTTCCTGTCTAAAACTGCCGTGCCGCCAGCTGCATTTGCGGCAATATTTTATCAATTTTCACTAAATCTGTGAAGCATTATCTCTCATATGGACCCCATTGACTCAAGTCTAGAAGAGATTTAAGGTGGGAGTGAAACAACTTGAATAGAAGTATGACCAATCTATACCTTGAGGACATAAAGAAATATGGCAAGAGTGCTTTTATGTGATTTAAACTACCGATGACAGACATGAACTTTGGGTGAAATAACGATGCAAGTTTGTGAATAGTAATGTGATCGAACATCTAGTCTTTCTTTATATAAAAAACTGGAATAAAATGTTAGCGCCATGATCCTTTCTAGTTAGTAGTTAGTAGTTAGTCACACTTCCATTTCTGTACAAATTACTTTAACCACTATTAGGAGACCCCAATATCAAGACGTTATAAGACAACCATCTGAAGTTATTATTTTTTATTTTGTAAAGTTACAAAGCAACAAATTCATTTCTTCTATCTCTTCTCCTTCTTAAGCACAAGATAGTTTTGGCAATTTTTTTTTTTTTTTTTATTTGAAAGCTGGTGTGATGATGACACCTTTGGGCATAAGCTTTCAAATAAAAAAAAATCGCCAAACTAACTTGCACTTGTTAAATAATTCTAATCTGTAAAGCAATAAATATCACACTTTCACTATATTTATGCTGAAACCAATTTGTATATGAAATTCTACATGAAACACGACATTTTGATTTAGGTGAGACCATGCGTAACTTCAGAGCTTTTTTCATGAAACACATATATTGGTGTCAAGAACTTCGCCGGGGGGGGGGGGGGGGAGAAAGGCCCGTGCCATCCCATAAGTGTTTCATTCATTGCCCAGGTCTCCATACATCGTATATGACATGAACGCATTGTTGTCTAATATTGTATGTATCTAGCAGGGATGGAGGACTCGCGACCGGCCTTGGCCTCGAGTCCGACTGTGCCAGTCCTCGGCCTCGCAATCCCGTGATTCGGACTCGTCCTCGGCCTTGGTGATTTGGGTCGAAAGATTGTGTTTAGTTGATTGTTAAAATGTCAAAGTAATTTTAAAGGTTAAGACTTTGCCCTAAAATATTTCGTAAGTTAGTGACTCGGACTCGGACTCGGCCTCGGCCTCGAAGAGTTGTGACTCGGACTCGGCCTTGGACAATAGTGACTGGGACTCGGCCTTGGCCTCGGAAGGTAGTGTCTCGGACTCGGTCTTGGCCTCGGAAGGTGGTGACTCGACTACAACACTGGTATCTAGGCTTTCAACCTTACTGGCATTCTCTCGTCATAGATCACGCTACTGACATTTTTAATTTACTTCTTACATGCAGTTCTAAATTGATGACAGTATTTATTTGCAAAATGTTACACGTAAAGTGCTAAGCACACATACAACCAATCCGACAAACATAAATGCAAACATACATATATGTTCTTGATCCAATAATCCAAGATTTGCCCCTGAGGTATTTTGTGTGTTTAAAATGTCTACACTGTCAGACTTTGCTAAGTACATTACCACTGGTCACAGTGATTCACACACCGATATATTAATATCTTCAATAGGAACTGACAGGTTTTTTGTTACTGATGAAACATGAAGTGTAACAAAGCCCAAATTAATCACCGACAAAAAATGTGGAATACGGAAGCCAATATCACCCTGTAAAATTGAGGAATATTGCGCCTGACATGAAAATAAAGCATTGCCAGTGTTTGCCACCCAATTTTGGAAGTAGAATGTGCAACAGGTTTTGTCACAGGAACCAAAATCAAATTAACTCCAGAAGCACTGCGGGCATGTTAGTCTTGCATCAAAGTACATCAGTTAACATTTTAAAACAGATCACCACTCTGCCACCTCAATCTACAAAACCTGACACCAATCTTTCAAATATTTATTTGAAATTGGGTTTGTTTTAACTGGTAAACTACAGTTGTACAGATGGTGTCATAATTACATGTATCACCCTTTTTACATTATTTTGTGTTGGCAATTTGTAATGATATGAATTTAAAAAAAATAATAACCTTGCCCAATTTTCGCAAAATTTCATGGATGTTTTGCTCTCAGTTATTCTACTAACTATGGGCAATTTGCCATGATCTTGGAAATTCCCTTTAGAAATAACAATGATAAAAAATGTGGTTCCTTGTTAAATTCTCTACAATATAACTGTGGAATCACCATACCTGTACAACATGAGAACATCACTGATTAAATCCCAATTTCTCTATAAATGTGTAAAATGTAAAAATATGGACATGACTCAAACACTGCATTCCTGCCTTGTTATAAATACATTCCTACATGTTCGCCTCGTTTATTGTCAGGTTAAAAACAGCGTGGCAATGACATGAGAACTTCCTGCAAACCTATCGTGAGAAAAACAAAAACAAAATCTCCCCAGATAACTTTTCGTCAACATTAATCGGAAACAAAAGACAACAGGAAATAGGTGATTATGATGTGGTGGACTAAAAGAATGTCACAGCTACGTATGTTTTATGTTTACTCTTTGATACGTCCATACTATGTCCTAGATAGATACATGTAGGGCTCGTTTGAAAGTTGTTACATTGCTTTAACATAACATCCCATTTCAGCTGGCTAACCATGTCAAAATGACACTACGAATTTAACCCACACATTCAAGTCAGTTACAAAACACACATTACATGGGTATTTTTATTCTGTTTGCCAGTTTTTAGAATTACAAACTAGGGCCTACATACATGTACATGTATAGTCTCATTAATGACTTCATAAGTTTTCATCATCTTATAAGGCACCATCTAAGAACAAATACACCCAAACTACAGTTTGAGACTAAAAGATCACAGTTTCCCCGGTATAGCTGGCTTCCGACAGCACTGATGCTCTGTTTGTGAGGCATAATCTGCTTTTAAAAAAACGGTGTAAAGATGTGTACACACATATATGCATGTAATGTGATTCAGGCAATGGTTTTGGACTTAAAATTTGTGTTAGCTCTAAGCACTTTTTATGTATGACAAGAACAGAACTTCTAACTTCTATTGCTGTTTTTAGAAATTATTTCACTGGTCAATTTAATATCTATAGTAGTAATGAAACTCTTATGTAAAATATCTTCATACTAACACTAACAAAATCTTACAAAAGGAAACATGGTTTACTAAAGGTTGACAGTATGACGAACATGTATAAAACACACATCAAAACATTTTACTTTCTCAAAATATGAAACAATTACTTAACCAGGAAAAGGTTTTAAGGCCTTGGTCACAGAGCTTTTTTCATGAAACCATATATTGTCAAAACTTAGCCGGGGGGGGGGGGGGGGAGAAAGGCCCGTGCCATCCCATAAGTGTTTCATTCATTGCCCAGGTCTCCATACATCGTATATGACATGAACGCATTGTTGTCTAATATTTGTATGATATGTAGACCATCTGAAGTTAGTTATTTTTTATTTTGTAAAGTTACAAAAGCAAAACAAATTCATCTTCTTCTTCTTCTTCTCCTTCTTCAAGCACAAGTTTAGTTTTGGCAATTTTTTTTTTTTTTTTATTTGAAAGCTGGTGTGATATGACCTTTGGGCATAAAGCTTTCAAATAAAAGAAAAATCGCCAAAACTAAACTTGCACTTTAAATTAATTCTAATCTGTAAAAGCAAAAATAATCACACTTTTATCAATTTTGGCTGAAAACACAATTTGTATTGAAATTCTACATGAAATCACACTTTTGATTTGGTGGACATGCGTAACTTC